>ML836932.1:55271-65505 GCA_009831015.1 Picea engelmannii | reverse complement strand
CCAATTACCTCATGGAGCAAGAGCCCTCTCCGATGCAAGCCCAGGCCGGTGGTGATGGAGGCTGCTACTGCTGACAGGACAAGTCTGGCTGAGAAGAAGAAAGATGGGCCCTCCAGGGCCATGCTCAAGTCACTCCTGCTCTCTGTACTCCATGTCTAGGACCATGTGGGCCTCGAGACATGATCTCCTAGTTATCCCTTGATATCGAGGATAACAGGTCCCGTCTACGAAATTGAAAGTCATTTATGAGTGTTGCCTTTGCAATTATCACAGCAAACTATTCTTCAACAATGGCAACAAGGAGATGAGATTTTTACCCATACTCTCCAAAAACCCAAGGATGACCCAACACCTTGTTTTCCTGATGACTTTCGGTCATACCTTGAGGACTTTGATGATTGTTCTTCTGAGCATTTGGATCTAGTTTGTGAAGATAATTATCAATCACCACTCTGCTCAGATTTTGATACAAATAAGAACATTGTCTGCCTAAAGAAGGATTCTCATGATTTCTCACTCCAACCACCTGTTATTACTTTACCGTGCTTTTCTATTAAAGGTGTAGTTGGGAAGTATATTTTTAATGTTGAGTTTCCTCTTAGGCAGACCCTAAACTTCAAGGGTTGGTTGGGTACTGCAAGTTTGAGTCAGTTATCACAGTTCCCCAACCTCCCCTTTAGGAATGGCCAGTCATCCTTTCAGTTTTTGCTGATCCCTCCTCAGGCCGCAAGTTGTGAAGACAACCAAGGTAGCCAGCTTTCAGATTCTTCGAGTCAGTTTCCTGAACCGTGGACTTTTCATGATCCATTCCTGAGATGAATTGAGCACTCTCCTGAGAGTATGCATCGGGACCACCTTTTCCCTCCCACCCGCCTCCATGAATTAGATTTTGAAATTTCTGATGATATGATATCTATTCTAACCCATGACCTTTTTGTGCTTGATTTATCACTGTTTTGGTTTATGATGAAGCACAAAGGCAGGTATCAAGGAACGTTGCTGGATTGGCTTCATTGGTTATTTGACTACACCAAACATCCAACTAAAGGTAAGTGTAGGTGAGTAGTTTGCTTTGCATTGTTGATTATTTTTTAGTCATATACATATTTGCGGAGTGGCAATACCACCCCACCTTTGTTACTAATGTCATTTTCGAGTATGAGCAGGTCTGCAGGTTATGCCATAGATGCTAAGGTTCTCATGCGCTCTACGATGAGCACATGTCCCCGAGTTGGAGCTAGATGTTATCCCCGTTTTCTAGGGATAACTAGGAGATCATGTCTCAAGGCCCACAGGTCCTAGACATGGAGTACCGAGAGCAGGATTGACTTGAGCATGGCCCTGGAGGGCCCATCTTTCTTCTCCTTCATCAAACTTGGCCTGTCAGCAGCAACAACGTCCATCACCTTCAGCTTGGACTTGTATCAAAGAAGACTCTTGCTCCATGAGGTAATTGGTCCAGGTATCATGGTATGTGTCATATTTGATCATCATAACCTTTAGATATATGCATGAAATCCTTTTATTTATGATGATTGCTTGGATCTTACATTAACCCACTTGACCATGGTTGGGGGGATTGACAGGGTACCCTAGCAAGCTTGTACCCATAGGTTTTGGTTTGCCACTGGGGGATTTTGAAGGGCCATCGTCCGCTCCCTTCATATCATCACTGTTACATCTTATCTCCCATTTATCTGCCCCATTCCCCTAGTCTGGACATTAGGATGATCTGTTTGTGGGGTTACACCTTATCTCGTGGGAAGAAGGGGCTAAAGGCCCAGAAGGTAAAAGAAGCTGGTAAAAGATAAAAGCCATAAAAAAAATGAAACCTAGAGATGCCTCGCCCAGGGATCCCCGAGAAGGCAATAAAAAGCCTGTCAGCAAGAAATAAGAGGGACCCGAAGAAAAATAACAAAACAAGACCTAGCCAAGAGGATGGGGGTCTCATCATGAGCCAACCCATTATTTTCATGGGTACCTAGCAGTATGACATTGCCATTATCTGGTTACCACGCTAGGGCAGTGACCTTTGGTTTCATGGCCAAGGGAAAGGGGGTCTCATCACGAGCTAGCCTAATCATCTCTGTGAAAGTGCTTGTGGGTAACACTGTCAGCTCTGGTCACCACGCCAAGGCAGTGTCCTCTAGTTAGACCTTGAAATAAATAAGAAAAAGCAATAAAGAAAAGAAAGAATAAAGGCAATAAAGGGCCTGGAAAGAATTGCATCCATGACGGGTACAACTCGCCTTCTACAAAGGCACCCATAGGTAATATCACCCCTGTCTTTCACTCTACCCGTATGTCTGGACATCCCTTGACCACATCACCTTGTGTTACATGGCTTGGATGATATCCTCTGGAAACTTTCCTTTTCCTATGGATGCTGGCCCAATAGGGCATTTTGTCTTTTTCTTTGGCTTTGTATAGTAGGTCATTGTAATGTCTTTGAGCTATTGGATGATATATCAGGGGTTTTGTGCATGTATTTGATAAAATTAATGATGAAATGTGATTGACATTGCTATGATCCCTGTGACTAATGAGCCCATGGAGGGAAAATTTTTTGATGTGCAGGACCATGCCCGACGGACAGGTACCAGTTGGACCGGTACACATGGGGAGATGATTAGTTCGGACCTCCATGGGGCTGAAGAGCCCATCAGATGGTTGTTGGGACCCCATCAGGGGAAGAGACAGGACAGTGATTGGATGAGCCTTTGCACATGAGAAGAAGAAGGACGTTCCACCCAGGACACTTTGGCTGAGCCCAGCCCAGCCCAGGGGGGTTGACCCACTTCAGATGGAACGTTTTCCTTTTGATGGCTAGGACATCACCCAGGAGGCTTGGACGTCACCTTGAGCGTGTGGCAGTTTGATAGGATGGTTGGCACGTGTGGCAGCTTGGAGGAGCCCAGGAAGGGCTAACGTTTGACTTTCGAATGCTGGACTAGCCCCAAAAGGGCACAATGTCTCCCTGAGAGGGGCTTGACGTCCCACTTTTTGCTCATTTATGTCTTTTACTTAGCAGTTAATGTAAAAACAATACGATTCTAGTTTTTAGCGTTGTCGGCTATTTTTTATGACCTAACTTTAAATTAAAGGTCAGGATACACTATATATTGAGGATGTTTTTCCCTCATTTGGACATAACACAACAACTCACACTTGTGAGGTTTGATTTTTGCGCCCTTATTGGGTATTTGGTCTTTTAAAGGAGGCACACTTGTTGATGGAAGGCTTTTCTTGGCATATTTTGGCATTTCTCTTGGCATATTTTGGCATTTCTCTTGAGGAAGGTTTACAACTAGGGTTTGCACATGCTTTTCTTCATGATATGTAAGTGTTTTCCTGCAAAACTTTTTGATTGAATGGTTGTAGGTTAGTATTCTTGCATTTACTTATAAATTTGCTGATTTTAAAACCCTAGGTGACAAGCACACAAGTAGGTCCTTGTCATATGTCCCCTTAGAGAGAAATTTTCAGCCATTGAGGAAGGAAGAAAGAGCCTAGCCTTTGCTACACTCTTATTACTTCTTCCCTTAAGCTAGCTTTGATTTTAAAGGTTAAAAGGAGGGTGACGTCCTAGACCTAGGTTATCTACACCTAGGGCTGTCCATCTTTTAGGGTTTTAGTGATAGAGCCTTGCCATTGCAACACTCTCCCTCATTAAATCCTCTTGTTTCAATCTTTTCCTTTGCTAGCCGTTTTGCCAAGTTTGACCTAAAGGAGGAGGAAAGTGCACGAGGCCTTGCTTAAGCAACATCGGAGTGAGCCTCTTTCCCCTAGGGTTTTGATTCCAGGGCCCTGCCATTGCAACACTCTAGAACCCTTCCCTCTTGTCTTTAGCCTATTGCTCCTTCAATTTTGCGTCCTCTCCTTGAATGACTCCATATACCCTTAGGCACTGATCTTAGACACACAACGTTGAAGTCATAGTGTCCAAAACAACTCTCGAAACTTTAAATTTTGAAACCCTAACTAACCAAACTAACCCTAACTAGGCGGACGTCACAGTTGTTTATCTAATCTTGACGCAACAAATGTTGATAATAAGCAATTAGATGATGGTTAAAGGCATTTATTGAGTAAATGATTGATTGAATATATTGTTTGCTGCATCATCTCAATAGTTTTTGGTGAATTGATATTTTTACATTGCTGTATTGACAAAACGTTTATCTCATTAATATCTGTTGTTTCATTGCTTATATATAAATTGTCGGATAGTCACATGAAGTACTAACCCTTTGAGTTATAGCCTGCATATATATACATTGTATTGATGTTGTCTTGTTCCGGGCAGGTGTTTTCATTTGGGCATACACTTCATTTATTGGCTGATTAGCCGGACTTTCTGACCTTGGTGGTAACCTGTGAGGAGGAAACTTTGCTTTAATCTTTATACTTTGGCCACTTCAAAACCCCAGGTTACCGGGGACATCTCGCCTGGGTTAACCTCCCTAAATAGAAAGAATCTCCCCATTGAGGTGACATTGGGTGGGGAAGGTTCCTGTTTCGCCAGTTTGGCCTTTATCCTTTAGCCTTTGTGACCTAGCTACAAACTGTGCGATAATAGCCTGGATTTGTCTTCACTTGGAAACATCCCACGTCTAATGAGAATTAGCCCAATAAGACCTCCTAATGTCCCCTCCAAACCTGGCTTGTAGAATAGCATAACATGTTTGAGCACTTGTGTAGGAAAAGGGGTTTTATGCACATGTTTAAATAACTTGATTAATATTAGATGTGATTGACATTGCTATGATCCTTGTGACTTATGAGCCCATGGAGGGCGTACTTGTTGTTGTTGTAGGGCCACACCTGACGGACAGGTACACATGGGGAGATGATTAGCTCGGACCTGCATAGTACTAAAATCTTACTTGATGGATGTTGAGACCCCAACCAGGGGCAGAGACAGATCATAGGTTTGCACTAGAGAGAGAGGAGGATGTTCCTCCGGAGACAGCCTGACAGGCCTGGACCCAAGGGGGTCTTACCCTTCCCACTATGATGTAGGCCTTGAAAGGCCCATGACGTCACCCAACGTTTTGGACACTTTGGAGGCAGTTGTGTGCCAAGTGACACGTGTGGTTTGCTCCAGAGACCTTATGAGGCCTAACGTTTTGCTCCTGGAGGCCAACGTTGCCCTAAAATGGCCTAACATCACCCTAAAAGGGCATGATGTCACCTTTTCTGCTTATTTAGGGTTTTATTATATTATTTAATGTAAAAACTGGATATTACATGTAACTGGCCATGTCGGCCTTTTTGACCTAATTCTGGTCATTGTAACTATATAAATAAGGGATTTTCCCTTGTATTTTATCATCATCTTTCACTCACACTTGGTGAGGTCTGAAATTTGTGTCCTATTTGGGGCTACATGACTAAAATTTAGTGCGCACTTGTGGAAGGAGGCTTATTTTGGATTATTTTGGCAATTGTTTTGGTGGAAGTGTTTAACTAGGGTATTTGCTTGATGATTCTCGATGAATGTAAGTAAGATTTCTGCAATTCTTCTTCATTGAATGGTTATAGTTATGTTTATCTTGCATTTACATTAAGATTATGAAATTTCTAGCTTAAAACCCTAGAAGGCCAAGCACATGTTATTGTCCTTGCCTTAATAGGTTTCACCTACTAGATTTTGCTAAGAAGTCGATTTTTCTTGAATCTTTTGCTAAGGGCCTTGCCATTGCAACATCCTAGCACTTTTGCTTCATCCAAGCCGTCATTTGCTTCATCTTTGAGCTAAAGAAGGAGGAAAATTACTAGGGCCTAGGGTTACCTACACCCTAGTAGCTATTTCCCCCCTAGGGTTTGGTAGTTGAAGCCTTGGGTTACCAACACTTCATCTATTGACCTCTCTTGTCTTTAGTTCTCCTACTATCATTTGCTCCTTCAACATTTGCTTCCACCTAATAGACTCCATTTTTCCCTAAAGGCACTAATCTAAGACTTGCTATTGAGTGATTGACAAAAACCACTAACAAAACTTATACCTTGAGCTCTCTACTAACCACTCCTAACATTAGAATAGCCTAATCTACTAACTTTGTTGCTGTTGTTACTAAAGTAAGCTACAACCATATATAGCAGCACTAAAAGCATCTAAAAGCAATTGAAAAAGTTTATTAATGCACTGCCTTACTTGCTTTTGACAAAGGCTAGTATTTTGATGTTAATGAGTGATTATTCTTGGCCATTTTGAAGCCATTTTAAGAAACTTATTGTGAAGCTATTGTCTTATAAATATTGCTGCTACAAATTTCTGTTTGCTTCACCATTATATTAGCCATTTGCTTTTATTGATAAAGCCTGTGGTTTTATGAAGTACTAACAACAAGTTGTACTTGCGAAAGATATATTTTCTTGTTGCTTTGTTCCGGGCAGGTACACCTTCATACTTCACTACTTCATTTGTTAAAACTCTGGGATTTTCTGATTAGTGTGACTTGTGAGAGGGGATATTTTCATAGACATCTTAGCCTTACCTTCTCAAACCCCCCAGGTCACCGGGGATGTCTCCCCTGGGCCATCAACCCTAAATAGAAAGAGGCATCCTATTGAGGTGACAGTGATAGGATAACCTCTGTTACGCTAATTTGCTTTTCCATTAACCTTTCCTTTGATCAAAGTACAAATTGTGCGATAACAGACCTTTCATAGACCTACCCAGTGGCAACTCATCCTAAGGGAACCGACTTGCTAGGGAACTCTGTCATCCCCCCTAGGTATGGGCAAGTTAAAAGGAATAATGCCCAAGGAAACGTCATGAAGCAAAAGAGAATTAAATGCACATATTCAAATGTTTTGAGAATCAGAGTGACACATACCATCATACCCAGACTCATTACCTCATGGAGCAAGACCCACTGTTACTTCAGAACTAGGTCGATGGGATGGATGCTGCTGCTGTTGATAGATGGCAGGCGCTGAAGAAAGGATGGTCCCTCCAGGGCCAAGCTCAAGTCAATATGGCTCTCGGTACTCCATGTCTAGGACCTGTGGGCCTCGAGACATAATCTCCTTAGTTATCCCTAGGATAGGGGATAACATCTGGCTCCAACTCGGGGACATGTGCTCACCGTAGAGTGCAAGAGAACCTCAACATCTCTGGTATGACTCGTGACCTGCTAGATCTCAACAAAAAATCATTAGTAATCTCTTGGGGTGGTGATATCACCCTTGGCTCATATATGATAGAATGAAATACAAATAATCAATCATATATACAAATGGAAATACAACTATTCTAGCATGATATGTAGATGGTATATACAATGAATGCAAATGCCTACCTACTTACCTCCACTTACCTGTTGGTTGAATGCTAGGTGTAGTCAAATAGCCAGTGAAACCATCCTAACAATGTCTCATAATACCTGCCTCTGTGCTTCATCATAAACCAAAACAATGATAAGTCATGGCGGGAGGGAGGGACAAAATCATGCCAATTCACACCTTTAGGAAAGTGCTCAATCCATCTCAAAAAGGGATCGTGAAAAGTCAAAGGTTCAATAGACTGACTCAAAGAGTCTGAAGGTTGGCTACCTTGGATGTCTTCACAATTTGAGGTCTGGGAAGGAACTAGCAAGAACCTCGGGGATAACTGACTAATTCTTAAGGGAAGGCTAGAAAATTGAAACAAGAAACTTCTTTTTGAGGTATTCAACCTACCCTTGAATTCTAACAGTAAGCTTTGCCTCAGAGAAAACTTGAGACAAAGGACTTGCTTCCCAACTACACCTTTAGTGATATATCGAGATAAAATAGTCAAAGGGAGATGGGAGACATTGTCATAAGGATCATTCTCTGGGCAAGCTATGTCCTCACCTTTATCGATATTCGAGCACAACAGTGGTTGATATTCTTCTTCATGGAATAAGTCCAAGTGCTCAAAGGAATATTCATCAAAATCCTCAAGGTATGACCGAAAATCACTAGGAGAACATATCACCAGGTCATCCTTGGGTGTCTGAAAAAGGTTTGTAATCATATCATCTCCTTGTTGCCAAATTTCAAAACTATTAGTGACCTCATATGATAGTTGTATAGGAAACTTTTGGAAATGACCCTCAATGTCGTAAATGGGATCCCCGTCACATCCAATCACATCCCATTTACGCTTTCTGACATGTATGAATTCATCAATATTATCAACATAGTCATCAACTTTATCATAACATGAAGGGCTTAAAACATCTAAGGGCTTCTCTAACACTTTTTCACTTTTCAAATCATAAAATAAAGCATCATCAGACTCTTGGAAAGGAAAATAACTTACTGTATTTACTTCTTCTTGTGCAGAAGCTTTGAGGATTTGGATGACTTCATTAGATGGAAGAGCATGCATCATTGTTTCGTTCTCATGACTTGTCTCTACATCTTCAACTTCATAATAAGGAGGATCTGTCTTGTCCAAAGATTCCCTTTCTTCTTCACCTTCTGAATCATAGAATAAGGTATCATCAAAAACTTGAAAAGGAAAGTGACTAACCTCATCCTCTTCTTCTTGTGCAGGACGAATAGGCTCTTGGATAGCTTCATTAGAGGGAGGGGCACACATCAATACTTTATCATCATGTTTGATATCTTCAGTCTCTCACTCTTCAACCATGTCTTCATTATTCTTGGTAGAAGCATGAGTAATTTCTTGCTCTTCCTCATGGGATTGGAAACCCTCATTAAGACCCTTCTCCTCAACCCCTTGTTGATCAATGTCCTTTTCCCTTATTTCTTGGAAATTATCAGTAAAGGTTTTAAGGGAAACTAATCTCTCCAAACTAAGAGTATTTGGGGTAAAGAGGTGTCCTTCTTTGAACAAAGAGATATTTGCCTCGATTTCTATAGCCATGTTATAAGCTTCATTGAGTGTTTTTGGGCCCTTTTTATTGAGGAGAAACCCTAAATGCACCACAAGTGCATTAGTATAGAGGTAAGCAAGGTATTTTCCTTCAGGTTGATGGCTTAGAGGAATTTGCCATGGCAAATTTTCAAACCTATCTTGGAATTCCCTGACAGTCTCATTCTTAGTTTGTTTTACAAACTCGAGTCTTTTTAGTAGCATTTGGATATCCTTCAATTTAATACCCCATTTCTTGAGAAATATTTCTTCTAACTGGTACATAGATGTGATGCTAGCATCAGGGTGATCGTCATACCATTCTCTAACATTGCCATGAAGAGTGGCAGAGAAAAGTTTCATTGCCAAATCCTCAGCATCATCACTAATAAGGTGGAGTTTAAAGAAAGCCCAAAAGTTATCCATGTGATTGTCGCCTCTAACCCCATCACTACCAGTGAATCTAGGGAGCCATTTTTCGTACCTCGGGGGCCTTTGTCGAGGGTAACCCGAAATTTTACTCATATCAAAGGGTTTAAAATTTCCTGGGTCCCATTGAGAAGCCATGTTTAGCTTAATCATTAGTGGAGTCGCCAGATAATCCTTTTAGGGATTGTTATCGCGCAATTTGTATTTTAGGTCTCAGGCTACAGGATAGTGAACAAACTGGCGTAACAGGAACCTTCCCCACCCAATGTCACCTCGATGGGAAGGTTCTTTCTGTTTAGGGAGGTTAGCCCAAGGGAGATGTCCCCGGTAACCTGGGGTTTGAAGAAGCAAAGAATAAAAGGTAAAGAGTTAAGGTTATCCCTCCTCGCAGGTTACCACCAGTATCAGAGAATCCGGCTAATCAGCCAATAAAGAAGTGAAGTCCTTGTTGAGGACACCTGCCCGAAACAAGACAATAACAACACTATATGTATATTTGCAGGTTATAATTCAAAGGGTTAGTACTTCTTAACTATCTGATTTCATTTAACAAGCAATATAATAGACAAAATGAGGTCAACGTTTTGCTAAATAGCCTATGCAAGATCACCAATTCATCAATGTCTATAATAATGACCAAGCCAACAATATTTTCAATCAACAATAGCTCAATAAATGCTTGACATCATCATTAATTGCTCAATTACTAGTTAGAAGGCTTGTTGTATCAAGTATGACGTCAGCCCAGGTTAGTAGTGCTAGGGTTAGTTAGGGTTTCAAAATTTGAAGTTTGAAAGATGATTTTACACAACAAAAGCTCAACGTTGTAAGTCTAACCAGTGCCTTAGGGTAAAATGGAGTCAAAAGCAAGGGCAAAAGATCTCGGGAGGATTTAAAATTTAGAGACTAGAAGGTAAGGTTCTATGGTGCTGCAATGGCAGGGCCCTAGAATCA
>ML836932.1:3814-19058 GCA_009831015.1 Picea engelmannii | reverse complement strand
TGCTTGCTCATCCTTCGGCGGCTCTTCAGGAAATCCAGCTTGTGCAACCTGGTGGATAACACGGACTACGGGAGTGGGGCAGATGAGTGGGAGATAAGATGTAAGAGTGACGATATGAAGGGAGCGGACGATGGCCCTTGAAAATCCCCCAGTGGCAAACCAAAACCTATGGGTACAAGCTTGCTAGGGTACCCTATCAATCCGCCCAACCATGGTCAAGTGCGTTAATGTAAGATCCAAGCAGTCGTCAGAAATAAAAGGAATTTGATGCATATATCTAAAGGTTATGATGATCAAATATGACACATACCATGATGCCTGGACCAATTACCTCATGGAGCAAGAGTCTTCTCTGATACAAGTCCAAGCCGAAGGTGATGGATGCTGCTGCTGCTGACAGGACAAGTCTGATGAAGGAGAAGAAAGATGGGCCCTCCAGGGCCATGCTCAGGTCAATCCTGCTCTCGGTACTCCATGTCTAGGATCTGTGGGCCTCGAGACATGATCTCCTAGTTATCCCTAGAAAACAGGGGATAACATGATACATTCAACACATCAAGCCTAGCATTCTCAACAATAGAATGTTTCCCAAAGGAATGCACGATTCTATTGTGACTGCCTTCAATGGCAAGCAAGATTACACAAGATCCAACAAAGAAATGCCTCCAAAGGATGCGCAACCCCTTGAGGGACCAAACCAAAGATATAAACACCAATTAACTTAAAAAAAAAATGCTTGAAGGGAAAGTGTCCAAAAGCACAACTATGACTACTTAGATATTGATCCACAACACATAAATTAAACTTGCATGAAATGTAAGTGGGAAATGAAAGTTGCTGGCAAGATTAGTTTAGTGTCAACCAAAAAAATGATATACCAAGTTGATGCCCAAAGTTGTATAGTGGATTAAGGAGTTGATTAAGTTGTTAAGTTAAGAGTGACTCTTAGCTAAGTGTCAACCCAATACTCCTCCCGCTTATACCAAGTAACTGCTGGGTGCTCAAGAAGTATGGCAACAAGGCCGAGCTTAGCTCCACATGTCAGCCCAAGGGAAAATAATACTCTCGAAAAGGATGTTGAGCGCCAGGAGACCATCCCCGGCCAATCATCTTCCGTTGCTTCCTCTAGTCCTCGTTTAAATGGAAAATTTGGGTCGGTAGAGGTGCCCTATTAAGTCTAGTTGATTATTAGGCCTATGGACTAAGTTGATTTTAGTGTATAGGTGTGTAAAAGTGAGACTTGCTTGCCCAGAAAGTGTCAAAAAGGACCAAAACCAAAATATTAAAATTGCAAGAAGTGAAGCTCTAAACCATAAGATTGTTACTTGAAAAGTATGGAAAGAAACTTAACAATAGCTTTCAATGAAAAATAATTAAGTTGTCTTAAACCATTATAACATGCCCATGAATATTTGCCAAAAGATAAATGCTTGAAAGATTGAACTTGCAAAATGAAAGGAAACTTAAAGCATAAGATAGATCCTATGCCTCCATGGGCTTAAGCTAGCTTTAATGGTGTGAGATCTACTTCTAGATGATTTTAATCCATTTAGCACTGTTATCCCCCACTTTTAGGGATAACTATGAGATCATGTCTTGAGGCCCACAGGTCCTAGACATGGAGTATCGATAGAATGATTGACTTTAACATGGCCATGAAGGGCCCACCTTTTCTTTCTTCCAACATCTTTATCTTGTCAGCAGCAACAACGTCCATCACCATCAGCTTGGTCCTGTATCAGAGAAGGTTTTTGCTCCATGAGGTAATTAGTTCAGGTATCATGGTATGTGTCACTTTGATCATCAAAACCATTGAATGTATGCATCTGATTCTTTTTATTTCTAACAACTGCTTGGATCTTACGCTTGCCCACTTGACCATGTTTGGGGGGATTGACAGGATGCCCGAGCAGGCCTGTGTCTATAGGTTTTGGTTTGCCACTGGGGGGATCTCTGAAAGCCATCGTCCGCTCCCATCATAGCACTACTGTTTCATCTTGTTTCCCATTCACTTATCCCATTCCACTTGTCCGGGCATTTCAGGACTGCATCTTATCTCGTGGGAAGAAGGGGCTAAAGGCCCAGAAGGTAAAAGCAAGCTAGTAAAAGATAAAAGCCTAAGAATAAAACCTCAAGATGCTTTGCCCAGGGATCCCCGAGAAAGCAATAAAAGGCTTCTCAACAAGAAACAAGAGGGACCCAGAAAAAAGTAATAAAACAAGACCTAACCAGAGGATAGGGGGTCTCATCACGAGCCAACCTATTAGGTCCATGGGTGCCTAGTAGTATGACATTGTCACAAGTTGGTTACCACGCCAGGGCAGTGACTCTTGGTTGCATGGCCAAGGGAAAGGGGGTCTCATCACGAGCCAACCTTCTCATTTTTGTGAAATCATTTGTGGGCAACGTTGTCACCATTGGTCACCACGCCAGGGAAGTGTCCCCTGATTAGCTCTTGAACAAAAAGAAAAAAAGAAATAAAAGATAAAAGAATAAAAAAGGAATAAAAGGCAAGAATGGGCTTGGAAAAAATGCATCCATGACAGGTACAACTCACCTTCTAACAAAGGCACCCACAGGTACATACTTTTGCATCCTCTGCCCTTACTGCACCCACATGCTTGGACATCCCTTGACCACATCACCCACTTACATGGTTTGGATGAGGTTGGAGAAGCCCAAGGAGGGATAACGTTTAGCTCCAGGATGCCCCATTTGCCCTAAAAGGGGCTAACGTCTCCCTTGGAGGGGATTTTATTCTCTTTTCAGTTTGATTAGGGTTTTAATTTGACAATTTAATGTAAAACAATATGATTTTGGTATTTTGGCCTTGTCGGCCTTTTACATGACCTAAAATGTAAACTTAGGTCATGATACTATATAAATGAGGGATTTTGACCTTCATTTTTTCATCACAACTCACTCACTCATTAGTGAGGTCTGAAATTTGCGCCCTCTCTTGGGTTATTGGCTGATTTAGTGATGCACACTTGTTGAAGGACGACTATTTTGGCGTGTTTTGGCATTTCTCTTGAAGGAAGGTGTTACAACTAGGGTTTGCATTGATTTTTCTTGGTGATATGTAAGTAATTTTCTGCAAAACTTCTTAAATGAATGGTTGTAGTTTCATTTCTTGCATATGTTTATGATTTTTGCTGAACAAAACCCTAGGTGACAAGCACACAAGTAGGTCCTTGTCTCATGTCCCCTTTGAGAGAAAATTTTAGCCATTGAAGAAGGAGAGAGCCTAGCCATTGCTACACTCCCTTCCTCTCTTCATTTATTTCTAGCTGTACTATCTATAAGCTAAGAAGAAAGAGACGCCTTAAGCCTATGTCTACTACACTTTGGGCCGTTTTTCTCTAGGGTTTGCTAAAAAAGCCTTGCTGTAGCAACACTTTGCTTCATCAAACCCTCTAGTCTTGGTTTTATGCTTCATCTTTCAACTAGCCGTTTTTGCCATTGAGTTAAGGAAGGAGGAGAGAGCATCGAGGCCTAGTTCACCTACACCAAAGTGAGCCTCTCTCCCCTAGGGTTTTGATTTTGAGGCCTTGCCTTAGCAACACCTCAAAACTTCTCCCTCTAGCTCTTAACCGTTTTGACTTTTTCCTCCTTTAGCTCTTGCGTCTTTCACTATTGACTCCATTTAACTCTAAGGCACTGATCCTAAGACCTCATGCGTTGAAGTGAACTTGATCAAAACTACTCTCAAAGTCTTGAACCAAAACCCTAACTTCACTAACCGTAGCCTAAACTAACCTGCTAACCCTATATGATGTCGTCATATTTAGCTATAAATCACTAGTGCAGTTAGACGTTTTCTTTATGAGCAATTGAATAATGATTAGAGGCATTAATTGAATGAAGTGTTAGTTTATTACATTGAATGCCACGTTATTCCAACATTTATTGAAGAAGTGATATTATTTTCATTGCTATTTTATAAACATTGACTTTGTCAATATTTATTGCTCAATTGCTTATGTGTTTATCAGATAGTCATCTATTTATATGAAGACTAACCCATTGAACAAGCTTGCAAATATCAATTTATTGTTTCTTTGTTCCAGGCAGGTGTATCTCTTTGGGGGTTTTACTTTATTATTGGCCTCTGGACGGACTATCTGCTCGGTGGTGATTTGTGAGGGGGGGAATAACTACTTTATCCTGTAATCCTTTGCCTTCTCAAAACCCCAGGTCATCGGGGAAGTCTCCCCTGGGCCTTACCACCCTAAATAGAAAGAACCATCCCATTTTGGTGACATTGGGTGGGATTGGTTCCTGTTACGCCAGTTTGACTCTCCATTCTATAGCCTTTTACCCTTGCTACAAACTGTGCGATAACAAGCACAACACATTAGAAATAGATAACTAAGCTAGCCTTACGATTTTGGGGGTTGGCTATGCCAACTTCACATCCAAGGTGTAGGCAACTAAAGAATGAAAGAAAAACTTGAAAGGAAAAACCTAAATACAAACCACTCACAATGGCATAAAAATTAAATGAGAATGCAAGCCACTTGGAGACCCCTTTGGGCTTGCTACAATGCTTAGAAAAGAGAAAGAAAATGTTGGATATTGTTACCCAATCAAAGGAGGGGTCCTTTGTGTGTTTTGTGGTTGAAAATGGGCAGCACTTCCCCTAGATCTGATGAGAACCTGCAAAAAAAACAACAAGCTATTGCTTGCTGGAAATGCTGCAAAACACACATAAAAGTCAAGAATTTTTTTGTTTTTCCATAGAAATTTTCTGCATAAAAATTTCAAAATATAAAATGATATATTGACCTATCTAAGAGTGTTAGCAAACCAAGATCTGAATATGTATGAGCAGAAATATAAGAACCAAGAAAGAGAGGAGGAAGGAGGGTTTCCAACTTGAAGCCAACCTTACAAACCCTTGAAGCAACTTGCGACTTGTGAAGCAAATGTGAGACAAGAGCAAATAGTTGTTAAGATAAGCAAGTAAGACAAACTAATTTGCACTACTTGCTATCCTAACCAAGTAGATCTACATATACACTATTGCATGATCTGATCTATCCAAACAAACTAATTTGTTTTAGATATCTACTCTAGATTTCAAATAAAGAAACACATGGAACAAGATCACCTCCAAAGCATGTGCAACAAGACAAAATCTCATGTACACTAAGGTCCTCCAAAGCTCTTCTTATTACCCAAATGAGGAAGTTGCAGCAACAAATTGCTACAAGATCCTCTCCAAAATAGAGCAAGAATGAGTGAAAGCAAAATGGAAGATGAGAGAGGGATGAGGGAAGAAAATGGTAGCATAACAATAGCTCAAGAGATGGTGAGGAATGAGTGAGGGATGGCCTTTATTTATACTTGGGAAGACAAAGTTACCCCTCTTGGATGAGAGCCAAGTGTCAAAACCCAAGTCAAAGTGAGAATCTCAAGAAGGGGGGGGCAACTCTAGGGTTTTGGCATGGATGGATGAAGTGACAATGAGTTGGAGTGAGTTGGCAAGGCTTTGACAAGTCAAATGATGAGTTGTAGGGTCTAGAGAGGCGCACCAAGGGATAGAATAAGTCTCCCATTAATTTTTTATTATTTATTTTTATTTTTTGGAGACTTTCTAGAAGGGGGGTACACCTCTCTAGGGAAAGTGATGTTTTTGCTTAACAACTAGGTGAGGGGGTGATGTGAGGGTTGTAAAAGGTTAGTAATATGTTTTCTCATCATCTCCCACTTTTACATTACTCATTTAGCTCAAAATTACAAAAAAATGACATTTTACTATGTCATGACTTCAACAATTAAAATTGTTGTTTTGACTAACTTGGACTCCCAATGGACAAACACCTAGCAAAAGTTGTCCAACTGATATGAAACTTGGTCCAACGGTATAGGGGTTCTCATTCCATTTCTTTTGAGCACAGATACCCCTATCAAAAGTCCAAGGACCTAGTTTTTACAATATTTATCAAAATTTAATTAAAATTAATTAATTAAATTACCCAACCTTAAGCAATTTTAATTAATTAAAAAAAAACTATCTAGACTTGATGGAATTCCGCGAAACTTCTAGAGATGTCTTACATGGTCATTTACATAATTTTTAAACACTAGCTACTAGAGGATGACACTGTTAGAACGCCTCTCACCACTTTGGAGGAATTATTTGTGGGAGTGAAAAACTAAAGGGAAATTAATAAGGTTGGTTAGGCCAAATTAATGACCTGAGGAAAAAAACACTTAGTGAAAGGAACTCTCCTAATGAAGAAATCCTAAGGTAACTGACCTAACTATGATCCATGTAGACCTATTACATTATTATCCCATGCAGGGGAGCGGAAATTCCAATTATAAAAATACGTGCTAGAGGCCAAAAATACCTTGTAGAACCAAATAGTCTCTGACTTGGTAGCATCTGATGATGCATATCTTCATGGTACATGGAGTTGACCCCCTAGTTGAATAGGTGGTCAACAGGAAGGGTTGGAGCTACCTTGGGAATGTTTGCTTGATTTCTATCTTGATTTTTGTTTCCATTCCTTTGGTAAGTAATGCCTCTATACTTAGCCATTTCTGAAACTTGTTGTGGTGTGGGCTTAGGGCCAAATTTTTTAGTTGCCTTATCAACAACATTATTCATGGAACTTGCACTACTACCTTGTTCAGCAAATTCCATCCAATCATACACTAACATTATATTTTCTACCACACATATTCACTTGTTCATTTCTTGAATTTGAATAATCTTCCTCATAACAACCTTCAAGAAATCTGAAAAACTGGACAAGTCTTTTCCTCATGAAATTCACCATAAGGCCTACAATAAGGTATGGCTTGATGATCTACCAAGTTGGTGGACTCAAAAGGATTAGGTGGCCTTTGATCATGTGGAGGAGGTCTCTTTGGCCATTTATCATTTGGCTTATGATGCGATCTATTAGCTTGTGCCTCTCCATATTGATCAATCTACTTCGCAAATCATTAATCTGATTGGCATGGTTAACTTCCATTTGCTTAATTAATTGGGTCAATTCCTTAATTCCATCGCTAGAAGACTCTTGACCCTCTACTTTCTTCTTCTTCTCCTCAACACTCTTGGAAGAAGAAGATCTAAAAAAACCAGGAATGTTGGACTTCCTAGCATCTTGCATATTCTTATCAATCCTCACTGCAAAAGTTTGTGCTTCCTTAAGAGTTTGAGGATCCTTATCCCTTAACTGATATCTCATTTCTCCCTCTAAGGCTTCCATATAATAAATCAAAATTGTAGTTTCTGAAGGCTTAATTGTAGTAGGGAGACTTTTCACCAAGTCATTAAACTTCTTATTAAATTCTTCCATTGTCTCATTTTCTTTTTTCTGACTTGAGCTAATAAGGGCAGCTAGTAAAAATCTGTTCTCTTTTTTATCACCCCATCTTTCCTTAAAGGCCTGAACTATTTCAGCAAGGGTGCTAAATTTGTTGGGATCTTGCTCTGAAAACCATTCTGCAGCATCCTCTTCTAAAGAATAGACAAATAGTGTCATCTTAACATCCTCTTCATCATGACCTCTACACCATTTGAATACACATAGATCAAAATTCAGAACATGAGAATGTGCACTAATAGCATTGTTCCCCTGAAAATTGTTGATGATTACAGCTGTGTGAGACATCCTCCAGGACACAAACCTGAGAGAGAGCCCTTGAGATGGGTGTGCGGTTCCTATCTGAGACAGAACTGGAACGTAGTGATGACCTCCTCCTTACAGAGATTTGAGAAGAACTCCAGATGATTCTCCTGTGTAACGCAGTGAGAAAGGAGATCTGCGGAGTTGGACGTGCCTGTGGCTGAGCACAAGGTGAATGTGTGAATTCCCAAAGAGCTAGGTGCATCGTCATGAGACAGAGATGAAGATGATGTATTAGCCTCCTTTGAGCAGAGAGTTGATGATGAACTCCAGATGACTCCCTTGTGTAATGCAGTGGGAAAGAAGATCTGTTGAGTGGACGTGCCTGTGGACGAGCACAAGTGAACATGATCCTAGTGGCTGAGCACTAGTGAGAGTGGTTTTTCTGTGTAATGCAGTGATCTAGATATATAGACATCCCTATGGATGTGCCCCAGAGTCGGACTTACTTGTAACCCTAATTGTAATGTAAAGGGTACAGGTCGACCCCACCTTAATGTAAAAGACAATTAATATAAAAGATAATTAATATGGTAATTATTAATTATATTTTGAGTTATTGAGGTTGGCCCTATTGTGCCAAAAAACACATCATTTGATGTGACAAGTCTTATATAAATAAAGGTGAATCCCCATGGAGGAAACACACTTAACATTGTGTCATTTCATGATTTCAGAAGTTGTGCTCTGAAATTATTAGAATTATGTCACCCTCTTGTGTGCTAGGTTTGGTGATGGTGTGGGAGGTCTTTCTCTTGAGGAATATAGCAAAGGATTGGCAGGTTTTTCTTCCCTTATTGAGAAGGGTTTCCCAGGATACTTCTTGTGTACGGTTATTCTTCTTGTGATCTTGGTTTACTGCAGTAGTTATGGTTCAAGCAATAGCTAAACAAAAAATTTAAAAGAGGATACATGAGCCATAGCTCATTGAAAATCTAACATGGTATCAGAGCAGTCTTGAAGAAAATCATTGCACAAGATTGAAGGAAGGCCATAAATCTCTGCTACAGGTGCAAAGAGAAGAGGGTCGAACCTCTCTTTAAAACTCTATGGTAACTGTTGAGGCCGGACCTAAGAGGAGACCCTAAGAGGAGACCGCAGCAAGGGAGAGCCCTGTTGAAGACCCTAAGAGGAGACTGCAGCAAGAGAGAGGCTTCTCTAAAATCTATCGCAGAAGACCCTACAGCAAACTCTTAATAAAGAAGGGTTGGACCCCTTCTAAGGTGAAATCTTAACAACAAAAACGCAGCCCAGAAATCTGTGGCAAAAGAAAGGGCCGGAATTTCTGTGGTAAAATAAGACCTGTTCGAGCTATGTGTGAGGGCAGCCACTTGGTTCTTAGTGGCTCGGCCTGCTAAGAAAAGAGAGAACAGCCGCAGCCTAGGAGAGGCTCAGAATGCTAGTCACAAGTCCTTTTGGGGCAGCCGCTAAGGGCTGTCATGACCATAAATTGTAAGACTTAAACCCTAAAATTGCAGACCTATGGCAGCAAATAACTAAGGTAGTATCCAGACTTCTTGAGGTGAAGTTTAAGGCTGCTACAGCCAGAAGAACCCCCATGACATATACCCTAAACAGTAGACCTACAGGAGGAGGAGAATTAGGCCAAGGATGGTAGCAGAACTAAGTTTTATGAGCAATAAAGAGAAGGCTGATTAGGCCTATTCTTGCTGTAGCAGACTGCAGACTTAGAGGGCCATTAACTTTGTTTACATATATACTGAATTACTATTATGGGAATGCATATAATCAACATTCATGAAGTCTGATGTAAGCATGTCTCAAGCCTCATTGATGAGCCCAACAACAAACAAATTTTTTGCTGAGATGTTTGGAGCTGTAAGATCTGTAAACATAAGTGCTCTTTTTCAGTCAAATTACTGTTAAGTTCTCGTTTCTACAGAACAGTGCATGGAGTCCCCTCATTTGCAGTTTTTGAGAATCTTCACTGTGACAAGAGATCAAGAATCCTTTTGATATGATATTAAAAGGTGCTACAAGGAAATGGCAATATGCTCCTCCTTGTGGAAACAACAGGTGTGCTCCAAAGTGAGGTGAAGCTAGAAGGCTAGGTGAAAATTTTGGTGAGCAGTAAAGACGATGTGATAGATGACACACTTGCAAAATTATCAAACATAAAGTACTGCCCAAATAATGAAAGCTTGAAGACAGTTGATGTGAGAGTCAGTAATGTGCAAAGAAAGCAACACAACCAGAATCTCCATTGGTGTACACTCTCAGGTATCCACTTGTATATATTATTGTCATCATTGTCATAAGTTTACTTGCAGGAGGAAGAAACTCTTGGTGCAATCATGGATCCAGAAGGATCTCAATGCATCCAGTGGAGCAACACACTGGAAGTGAAGACTCCAGGTTTGATTGTTTTTAAATTATCATGCTTATAACCTACATCTCTAAGGTTGCTACATTACAAGTAGGTGTTGTAGCTGTGAAAACAATCCTTAAAATGTTTTGATTCTAGAGATGTACTCATGAATCTCCTCTAGGAGATATTCTTGTCTTTTTTCCTTTTGTTTGTTTTCTTGTTCCAGGCAAGCTAACAACAAAGGAATAAGCTTATCCTTCAGACTTCAGAGGGGGCCACTTGATTTAGGAGGAGTCAAACTAATTGAGAAAGAGAGACAATACCTTCTTCCTCTTCAGAAGTCCAGAGGGAGATAGCCATTAATACAGTTGATCCAGTTGTTCCAGTTGATATTCCCAGGGACTTTGCAGTAGGCCATAAAAGGCATGTCTGGGCTTGACAAAATCTGCAAGACGCAGAAAGACATGCAACTGATGGAAGTATCAAGATATATAAAACAAGACTTGTAGTCAGAGGATTCTCACAAGCAGAGGGAGTGAACGAACTATGATGAGACATATTGATCCAGTAATCCGATACACTTCCATCTGTACTACCATCCATGAGTTGGAAACTACATCAGATAGATGGATTCTTGATGAGTTTGGGTTCCAACAAAAGTATTACTGATCCAAACCTATACTATTACATTGTTGGTGACGAGAGCCTGATTTTGATGACTTATTCAGGAAGTCGTGTTGTTGGATACAAGCAAGCCTCAACTTTTGATTTCAAGATGAAGGATCTAGGTATGATGCACTACTTCTTGGGACAAGAAGTATAACAGAGGACTGATGAGATTTTACCAGGAAAATATATAGTGGATATTAAAGAAGTTCAGTATGACAGAATACAAATCCATGTCTACACCAATGGTGATGGATTTGACGAAAGAATAAATGATGATGATTCAGACGAGATTGATACACGTGTACCGACAACTAATTGGATGATTGATGTATCTGGTTAACACCAGACCTGATATATGCTATGCAACGAATGTGCCTAGTCAATCCATGAGTCAACCGAGACAGACTCACTGGATAGCAGTAAAGTATGTATTGAGATATATACGAGGCACAGTTGGATATGGCCTGAGATATACCTCCAATGTGAACTTGAGTTTGCAGGGATATGCCGATACAGATTGAGCAAGGAGTACAGTGGACTGGAAGAGCACATCTGGTTGTTGTTTTACCGTGAAGTTTTCCATGGTTTCCTGGTGCAGCAGGAAACAAAGCTTTGTGGCCTTGAGTACCACAAAAGTAGAGTATGTAGAATTGAGTGTGCGAAGCAGTGTGGCTTCACAAGCTTCTGACAGATTTACTTGATCATGAGATGGATTCTATGATGATAACCGGAGTTGTGTGTAAAGCTCTTCAAGAACCCCGTGTTTCATGATAAGATCGAAACACGTTGGATAAAATAACATTATATCAGAGACATGTTGCAGAGGAAAGCAGTACACGTGCAGTATCTTCCTACACATGAGCAGATTGCAGATATCTTAACCAAACCGCTTGTCAATACGAAGTTTGAATACTTTTGTGAGAAACTAGCTTGGTGGAGATTACCTCCCTAGTTGAGAGGGAGTGTTGATGATGAAAACCAGGATGAAGTTTGAATACTTCTGTGTGAGACTTGGCCTGATGGAGAATGCCTCCCTAGTTGAGAGGGAGTGTTGATGATTACAACTGCGTGAGACATCCTCCAGGACACAGACCTGAGAGAGAGCCCCTGAGATGGGTGTGTGGTTCCTATCTGAGACAGAACTGGAACGTAGTGATGGCCTCCTCCTTACAGAGAGTTGAAAAGAACTCCAGATGATTCTCCTGTGTAACGCAGTGAGAAAGGAGATCTGTAGAGTTGGATGTGCCTGTGGTTGAGCACAAGGTGAACGTGTGAATCCCCAAAGCGCTGGGTACATCGTCATGAGACAGAGATGAAGATGATGTATTAGCCTCCTCTGAGTAGAGTGTTTATGATGAACTCCAGATGACTCTCTTGTGTAATGCAGTGGGAAAGAAGATCCGTTGAGTGGACGTGCCTGTGGACGAGCACAAGTGAACGTGATCCTAGTGGCTGAGCACTAGTGAGAGTGGTTCTTCTGTGTAATGCAGCGAGCCAGAGATATAGACATCCCTATGGATGTGCCCCTAAGTGGCTGAGCACTAGTGGGTGTATGAGATCCCTTGCTATATTGTTCAAGAGTCAGACTTACCTGTAACCCTAATTGTAATGTAAAGGGTACAGGTCGGCCCCACCTTAATGTAAAAGATAATTAATGTAAAAGACAATTAATATAAAAGATAATTAATATGGTAATTATTAATTATATTTTGAGTTATTGAGGTCGTCCCTATTGTGCCAAAAGACACATCATTTGATGTGACAAGTCTTATATAAATAAAGGTGAATCTCCATTGAGGAAACACACTTAACATTGTGTCATCTCATGATTTCAGAAGTTATGCTATGAAATTATGAGAATTACAACACCATCTTGTGTGCTAGGTTTGGTGATGGTGTGGGAGGTCTTTCTCTTGAGGAATATAGCAAAGGATTGGCTTTTTTTTCTTCCCTTGTTGAGAAGGGTTTCCCAGGATACTTCTTGTGTACTTGTGCATGGTTATTTTTCTTGTGATCTTGGTTTGCTACTGTAGTTATGGTTCAAGCAATAGCTAAACAAAAAATTTAAAAGAGGATACATAAGCCATAGCTCATTGAAAAACTAACAAGAACAAGGAAGCTTCTCAATAGATTTTTGAGGAATTGCATGAGGAGTTCCTTGGATGGTTGCAAAATTCAAAGGTCTCAAAAAGGCACTCACGATTACGTTAGGATTAGTAGTTGTAGTATTAACAGTTGATTGATTATTAGTTTGAAACAAGAATTGGATATCAGTGAGTGCTTCTTCCCCAAGACTCTCAAGTAGCCTTCTAGGAGCAAGGCGATTTAATCTCCTCCTATAAAACTTTTCAGGTTTAGGAAAAGAGTAAGTCACTCCTTGTGACGTGCTCCTAGTAGTATACTTCAAAGATTTGTTCAATGGAGTCTCCACTTGGAGAGAAAACAAACAAAAATAAACCAATCCAAGTTAAAAAATTTAGGGACTAAAGTTTATTACTTAGTTTTTAAAGAATAAATTAGTTATGTCGTTTAGACCAAGGATAAAAGATTTTCCCTGACAACGGCGCCAAAGATGTTGCCTTCCTTATACACACTTGCAAAGGTGGACTAAGTCCTGTTATCCCCGATCTATAGGGATAACTAGGAGATCATGTCTCGAGGCCCACAGGTCCTAGACATGGAGTACCGAGAGTAGGATTGACCTGAGCATGGCCCTGGAGGGCCCATCCTTCTTCTTCTTCGCCAGATTTGTCCTGATAGCAGCAACAACAGCTTCCATCACCATCGGCTTGGACCTGCATCAGAGAAGACTCTTGCTCCATGAGGTAATTGGTCCAAGGTATCATGGTATGTGTCATGTTTGATCATTATAACCTTCTTATATATGCATCAGGTTCCTTACATTTCTGATGACTGCTTGGATCTTACACTAATCCACTTGACCATTGTTGGGGGGATTAACGGGGTGATCTAGCAAGCTTGTATTCATGGGTTTGGTTAGCCACCAGGGGGGATTTGCAAAGCCATCGTCCGCTCCCACCATTCTATCATTTTACAACTTATCTCCCATACATCCATCCCATTCCCCTAGTCTGGCCATTAGGATGACCTTTGAGGGTTATACTTTGTCCTGTGGGAAGAAGGGGCTAAAGGCCCAGGGGGTAAAAGCAGCTGGTAAAAGATAAAAGCCATAGGAAATGAAACCTAGAGATGCTTCGCCCAGGGATCCCCGAGAAGGCAATAAAAGGCCTCTCGATAAGAAACAAAAGGGACCCTAAGATAAATAACAAAAACAAGACCTAACCAAGAGGATGGGAGGTCTCATCACGAGCCGGCCCATTATGTTCATAGGTATCTAGCAGTATGACATTGCCATTATCTGGTCACCACGCCAGGGCAATGACCTTTGGTTGCATGGCTAAGGGAAAGGGGGTCTCATCACGAGCCAGCCTTATCATTTCTGCGAAAATACCAGTGGGTAACACTGTCAGCTTTGGTCACCATGCCAAGGCAGTGTCCTCTGGTCAGACCTTGAAGTAAAAAGAAAGAAAAGCAATAAATAAAAATAAAGGCAATAAAATGGGCTTGGAAAAAGTGCATTCATGACGGGTACAACTCACCTCCTACAAAGGCACCCACGGACAACACCAACCCCTGGTCTTACTATGACCGGACATCCCTAGACCATATCATTTCATGAACATGGCTTGAATGATTCTCTGTGGAAACTTTCCTTTTCTTGTGGATATTAGCCCAATAGGTTATTCTATTTGTCTCTTCAACTTTGTACAATAGATATGTGAAATGTCTTTGAGCTCTTAGAGGATATGCTAGGGATTTTGTGCATGTATTTGATAAATTTAATGATCAAATATGATTGACATTGCTATGATCCCGAGGACTGATGAGCCCATGGAGGGCGTAGTTTTTGATGTGCAGGACCATACCCGACGGACAGGTACCAGTGGACCGATACACATGGGGATATGATTAGCTCGGATCTCCATGGGGCTGAAGAGCCCATCAAATGGTTGCTGGGATGGCAGAGACAGGGCAACGTTATGATGAGCCATTGCACGAGAAGAAAGAAGGATGTTCCACGCAGGACACTTTGGCAGAGCCTGGCCTAGGGGGAATCACCCACTGTAGATAGGACGTTTGCCTTTGATGGACATGACGCCACCTGAGAGAGCTGGACGTTGTCTAGAGCGTGTGGCAGGGTGCTGAGGTCGTTTGGCACGTGTGGCAACTTGGAGGAGCCCTAAAGGGGCCAACGTGTGGTTGTCTGGATGCTGTGCTTGCTCAAAAAGGGCCAACGTCTCCCTCAGAAGGGCTTGACGTCCCTCTTTTAGCTCATTTCTTGACATTTTTTCTTGCAATTAATGTAAAAATAGTGTAAAATTGGTAGTCAGCCTTGTCGGTTGTTTTAATGACCTAAAATTTAATTAAAAGGCCATGGATTGGTATAAATAGAGGACGTTTGGCCTCATTTTAAACATAACATAACTCACTCTCTTGTGAGAGATCTACTTTTAGTCTTTTGTCTTGGTATTTTGCTCTTGGAAGTGAGGCGCAACTCTTGTGGAGGATTCTTCTT
>ML836929.1:4399-20508 GCA_009831015.1 Picea engelmannii | reverse complement strand
CAGTTCCACAAGTCATAGTTCCAGAGGTCATAGTTCCAGTGGGCGTAGTTCCAGAGGGAGTAGTTCCACATGTCATAGTTCCAGAGGGCATAGTTCCATAGGGCGTAGTTCCACAGGTCATAGTTCCAGAGGGCGTAGTTCCACAGGTCATAGTTCCAGAGGGCATAGTTCCATAGGTCGTAGTTCCAGAGGGAATAGTTCCAGAGGGCATAGTTCCAGAGGTCATAGTTCCAGAGGGATTAGTTCCAGAGGGCGTAGTTCCAGATGACAAAGTTCCACAGGTCATAGTTCTAGAGGGTGTAGTTCCACCGGTCATATTTCCAGAGGGTATAGCTCCAGAGGGTATAGTTCCACAAGTCACAGTTCCAAGGGTCATAGTTCTAGGGGTCATAGTTCCAGAGGGCGTAGTTCTAGAGGGTGTAGTTCCATAAGTCATAATTCCAGAGGGCGTAGTTCCACAGGTCATAGTTCCACAGGTCACAGTTCCACTATTCATAGTTCTAAAGGGCGTAGCTCCAGAGGTCATAGTTCCAGAGGGCATAGTTCCACAAGTCACAATTCCACAGGTCATAGTTCCACAAGTCAAAGTTCCACAGGTCATAGTTCTAGAGGGCGTAATTCCACAGGTCATAGTTCCACATGTCACAGTTCATAGTTCCACAAGGCGTAGTTCTAGAGGTCATAGTTCCAGAGGTCATAGTTCCAGAGGGAATAGTTCCAGAGGGTTTAGTTCCACAGGTCATAGTTCCAGAGGGCGTAGTTCCACAGGTCATAGTTCCAGAGGGTGTAGTTCCATAGGTCATAGTTACACAGGTCACAGTTCCACATGTCATAGTTCTACAGGGCCTAGTTCTAGAGGTTAGAGTTCTAGAGGGCGTAGTTCCACAAGTCACAGTTCCAGAGGTCATAGTTCCAGAGGTCATAGTTCTATAGGGCGTAGTTCTAGAGGGCAGAGTTCCATAGATCATAGTTCAAGAGGGTGTAGTTCCAGAGGGCATAGTTCTACAGGTCATAGTTCCAGAGGGCGGAGTTCCATAGGTCATAATTCCACAGGTCACAGTTCCACAGGTCATAGTTCTACAAGACATAGTTATAGAGGTCAGATTTCTAGAGGTCATAGTTACAGAGGGCGTAGTTCCACAAGTCACAGTTCCATAGGTCATAGTTCCAGAGGTCATAGTTCCAGAGGGCGTAGTTCCACAGGTCATAGTTCCAGAGGACGTAGTTCAAGAGGGCATAGTTCCATAGGTCATAGATCCAGAGGGTGTAGTTCCACAGGTCATAGTTTCAGAGGGCATAGTTCTAGAGGGTGTAGTTCCACAATTCATAGTTCCACAGGTCGTAGTTCCAGAGGTCATAGTTCCAGAGGGCGTAGTTCCAGAGAGCGTAGTTCTAGAGGTCATAGTTCTAGAGGGCATAGTTCTAGAGGGTGTAGTTCCACAGGTCACAATTCCATAGGGCATAGTTCCACAGGTCATAGCTCCAGAGGGCGTAGTTCCACAAGCCATAGTTCCACAGGTCACAGTTCCACAAGTCATAGTTCTACAGGGCATAGTTCTAGAGGTCATAGTTTCAGAGGGCGTAGTTCCACAAGTCACAGTTCCACAGGTCATAGTTATAGAGGGCATACTTCCACTGGTCAAAGTTCCACGGGTCATAGTTCTGGAGGGCGTAGTTCCACAGGTCATAGTTCTACATGTCACAGTTCCACATGTCATAGTTCCATAGGGCGTAGTTCTAGAGGTCATAGTTCTAGAGGTCATTGTTCAAGAGGGCGTAGTTCTAGAGGGCGTAGTTTCAGAGGGCGTAGTTCCACATGTCATAGTTCCAGAGGGCGTAGTTCCACAGCTCATAGTTCCAGAGGGAGTAGTTCCACAGATCATAGTTCCACAGGTCACAGTTCCACAGGTCATATTTCTACAGGTCGTAGTTCTAGAGGTCATAGTTCCAGAGGGTGTAGTTCCACAAGTCACAGTTATAGTCCCAAATTAATGTTCCATTGTGCTTCTACAGGATTTTGACAAGTTGATCTTGTTGAGAGGGTTCTAGTGTAGAGTTGATGTTCAAATTTTTTCCTAGGTAAATCTCAATTGGTAAGCTATGATTCTCAAGGATGGAATCTAGGGGAACTATTGGGTCAAATTGTTGTGCCAATTCAACCAATGAGTAAGTCTCTTGAGTAAACCTTCTTAAAATATGTGCAAGTGGATAAGTAGGATTCCTAGTTATGTGAGGGTGTGATATAAAAGTGAAAATAAGGTCATCCTTAGTATCTCTCTTGAAGGTCAAGGTTTGGTCCAAGGCAGACATAAGGAAAATTTCAGAATGACCACCATCATAAGTGGTCCACATATTCGCAGTAGTTCCATCTCATCATCAAGTATAAGACATGGAGCATGAACCATGTAGGTCACTGCCTCAGTTGACCTTTAGTTGCAACACTAACCACGGTGCTACACTCCTGTGGCCATGAGATTTACGGAAGCCAAAATGTCCATATACGGAATCTCTCTTCTGTATATGCGCATTTTGGCTTCTGTATATGCACATTTTGGCTTCTGTAAATGTGCATTTACGAAAGCCAAAATGCTCATTTTTTCCTTCCGTAAATGCACATACACGGAAGCTCTCTTCCGTATATGCGGATTTTGTCTTCCGTATATGCGCATCTACAGAAGTCGTAATGCGCATATATGGAAGCTCTCTTCCGCATATGTGCATTTTGGCTTCCGTTAATGTGCATATACGGAAGCCAAAATGCACATATACGAAAGTCTCTCTTTCGTATATGTGCATTTTCGCTTCCGTATATGCGCATTTTTTCCTTCTGTAAATGCCCATAGATGAAAGACAAAATGTGCATATACAGAAGAGAGCTTTCGTATATGCACATTTTGGCTTCCGTATATGTAGATTTACGGAAGTCAAAATGCGCATATACGGAAGCTATCTTCCCTATATGCGAATTCTATCTTCCGTATATGCGCATTTTGGCTTCCGTAAATGCGCATATACGAAAGCTATATATGCGCATTTTGGCTTCCGTAAATGTGCATATACGGAAGCTCTATATGCGCATTCTATCTTTCGTATATGCGCATTTTGGCTTTTGTATATGCGCATTTTGGCTTTCGTAAATACGCATATACAGAAGGAAAAATGTACATATACGGAAGAGAGCTTCCATAAATGCACATTTTTGTTTTCCATAAATGCGCATATACGGAAGCTCTCTTCCGTATATGCACATTTTGCCTTCCGTACATGCACATTTACGGAATCCAAAATGCGCATATACGGAAGAGAGATTTACAGAACCCAAAATGTGCATATACGAAAGCTCTCTTCCGTATATGTGCATTTTGGCTTTTGCAAATGCACATTTTTTCCTTCCATAAATACGCGCATATACGGAAGCTCTCTTCTGTATATGCGCATTTTGTCTTCCGTATATGCACATTTACGGAAGCTCTCTTCCATATATAGAGCTTCTGTATATGCGTATTTTGGCTTTTGTAAATGTGCATATACAGAAGCCAAAATGCACATATACGAAAGCTCTCTTCCGTATATGCACATTTTGGATTCCGTATATGTGCATTTTTTCCTTCCGTAAATGTGCATATACGGAAGCCAAAATGTGCATATACGAAAGAGAGTTTTCGTATATGCACATTTTGGCTTCCATATATGCACATTTACAGAAGCCAAAATGTGCATATACAGAAGATATCTTCCGTATATGCGCATTCTATCTTCCGTATATGCGCATTTTGGCTTCCGTAAATGCGCATATACGGAAGCTGTATATACGGAAGAGAGCTTATGTATATGCGCATTTTGGCTTCCGTAAATGCACATATATGAAAGCTCTCTTCTGTATATGCACATTTTTCCTTCCGTATATGCGCATTTTGGCTTCCATATATGCACATATATGGAAGCCAAAATGCGCATATACGGAAGCTAAAATGTGCATATACGAAAGTTCTCTTCCATATATGCGCATTTTGGCTTCCATAAATGCGCATTTTTTCCTTTCGTAAATGCGCACATATGCGGAAGCTCTCTTCCGTATATGCGCATTTTGTCTTCCATATATGCGCATTTTGGATTTCCTAAATGTGCATATACAGAAGACAAAATGCACATATACAGAAGATCTCTTCCGTGTATGCGCATTTTGGCTTCCGTATATACGCATTTACGGAAGCCAAAATGCACATATACAGAAGCTATCGTCTGTATATGCGCATTTTGGCTTCCGTAATTGCGCATATACAGAAGCTCTATATACGGAAGAGAGCTTCCATATATGCACATTTTGGCTTCCGTAAATGCGCATATACAAAAGGCAAAATGTACAAATATAGAGAGCTTCCATAAATGCGCATTTTTTCTTTCCGTATATGCACATTTTGCCTTCCGTATATGCGCATTTTGGCTTCCGTAAATGCGCATTTACGAAAGCCAAAATGTGCATATACGGAAGAGAGAGTTACGGAAGCCAAAATGTGCATACGGAAGCTCTCTTATGTATATGCGCATTCCTTCCGTAAATGCGCGCATATACGGAAGCTCTCTTCTGTATATGTGCATTTTGTCTTCCATATATGCACATTTAGGGAAGCTCTCTTCCATATATGTGCGCATTTTGGCTTTCGTAAATGTGCATATACAGAAGCCAAAATTCACATATACGGAAGCTCTCTTCCGTAATTGGTTGATGGGTTTTCTCCCCCATGAGGGTTTCCCAGAATATATCTTGTGTTTTTTGATTGTTTATCTTTCAGTGATCCTATTACATGCAATTGTTAATGAATGTTAAAGAAGATAATTGTAACTTCTAAAATTATAACAAATCTAAGCAATTATCATAAAAAATTTATTATAATATTCCCCAAACTCATCTAGAAGATTGGAAAGGAGAATATTATTCTATATTCCTTCTTAAGACTATATTTCTAGGCTAGTGTCATGATTCTCTTGCATTTTTTAAGGGTCAATTACACTATTAAAAGAACATAGATCAATTCCCCTCCCAAGAAGGAATGTAAATCCTAATTAAAGGTAATTGGAACACACAATCAATAATTATAAAAAAAATATCGAGTTCCATTACAATGGGAAACCTATTGGGAAATCATGAGGCTAAAGTAGGGATAAGAAACAACTTAACTTGATTTTTAGTAACCAGGGGTAAAAAACGTGAACTCCCACACAACCCAATAGAAAATATATTTCGACTCATTTTCATGGATACTTTTCCACATAATTTTCCTCCCCTAAAAATGATCTACAAAATCATCGTGGAGATAGATATTAATCTAGATGATTATATTGTCTAGGAGAACAAAAAAATGACCTTTGTGTAAATTTTGATACAATTTTTCTCAAAAGGATATCATTTATCTAAGGGATGAAAAAAAAAAGTATATTGTTCTACATAAAATTGCAGAATGACCGCCATCAGAAGTGGTCCACATACTTACAACACTTCCACCTCAACATAAAATATAAAACAGGAATTACCAACCGAGTTGTTGATTGCCTCAGCCGACCTCCAGTCGCGACACTCACCACGGTGCCAGACTCTTGAAACCACGAGACCTCCAGATGGCCCCACCTCTATGAGACAGACCCTGACTTCTCCACCACTTACAAAATTTTGGGCTCAAACTCAGTGGTTTCTAATTTCCATCTTCAGGATGGGTTGTTGTGTCGTCTAGGCCATCTCCGTGTTCCATCAAGAGAGCGCGTGAAGATGATTTAGGAATCTCACTACATTTGGGTGGTAGGACACTTTGGCATCGGAAAGATAGTGGAAGTGTTGCAAAAACATTTCTACTAGACGAAACTTCGACAAGATGTCGACAAGTATATCAGGTCCTGCACTACCTACGCTATTTCCAAACTGACCAATAAGAAACATGGTCTGTACACCACTCTGCTTAATCCTGACAGCCTGTGGGAATCCATCTCAATGGACTACATGTCAGACCTTCCGTCCACCAAGAGGGGAAATGACTGTGTTTTTGTGGTTGTTGATCGCTTTTCCAAGATGGCGATTGTGTCCGCCTGCAAGAAGAGCATCACAGTAGAGGCCACTGCCAAGCTCTTCCTTGAACGAGTATGGGTACATTTTGGGATCCCACAAACCATTGTCTCAGATCAGGACATTCGGTTCCTCAGCACATTCTAGTCAAGCCTCTCGTCACTGTTGGATATGGTCACATGTTGGATATGGTATGGTCACATGTGATATCAAATGACTGCGGGTCGGGGCTAGCCCCGACCCGTCCCCCCCTCCATTCATTACATAGTGTGAATTCAAATACATTTAAGCACACTTATATAACAAGGAATAAAGATCGGTGTAATGGTCGGGCGGATATTTGTGAAGACCAATGCGGTGGGGAGGTCCGGGGGTTGAACCCCACGGCCTCCAAAACATTTTACATACAACCAAATTGCCAATTCTGGGGTGCCACGTGGCAGTCCATGATTGGGCCACGTGGCACCCAATCATTGACCAACAAAACTACCACGTGTCGACATCTGATTTGACCATGCCAACCAACCAAATTCTGCCACATCACTTCTGTACAGTCGTACGGTCCTGCCACGTCAGACTGTACGGACTGGTACAATCAACATCATTTTGTTCTGTTTGACTTGACAAACAGATTGCAATATCTCTCTCTCCTGACGTCTGTTTGAGACAAAACAAGTTGTGTTGGGTTTGCAACGACGAGGCCTACGCTGTCGTCTGGTTTGAAGCGATTCCGAGCACTTTGAATTTTTGAGCAAAATTTGATCCCCTGATCACGCCCTCTGGAACTATGACCTGTGGAATTGTGAACTATGGAAAAATGACCTGTGGATCTACGCCCTCTGGAACTATGACCTCTGGAACTATGCCCTTTGGAACTATGACCTGTGGAACTACACCCTATAGAAATATGCCTCTAGAACTATGACCTACACCCTTTGGAGATATTCCCTCTAGAACTATGACCTATGGAAGTACGCCCTTTGGATATATTCCCTCTAGAACTATGACCTATGGAACTACGTCCTCTAGAACTAGGCCCTTTGGAACTATGACCTATGGAATTGTGACCTATGGATGACCTGTGGAACTATGCCCTCTGGAACTATGCCCTCTGGAACTACGCCCTTTGCAACTATGACCTGTGGAACTACCCCCTCTAGAACTATGACCTTTGGAACTACGCCCTCTGAAACTACGCCCTTTGGAACTATGACCTGTGGAACTACGCCCTCTAGAATTACGCCTCTGGAACTATGACCTCTGGAACTACACCCTCTGGAACTACGCCCTCTGGAACTATGACCTTTAGAACTACACCCTCTGGAACTATGCCCTTTGGATCTATGATCTCTGGAAATACGCCTTCTAGAACTATGACCTGTGGAACTACACCCTCTAGAACTAGGCCCTCTCGAACTAAGACCTGTGGAATTGTGACCTCTGCAACTACGCCCTTTGGAACTATGACCTCTGGAACTATGCCCTATAGAACTATGACCTGTGGAACTACGCCCTCTAGAACTTATATACCCTCTGGAACTATGACCTATGGATTTGTGACCTCTGGAACTACACCCTCTGGATCTATGACCTCTGGAACTACGCCCTTTAGAACTACGCCCTCTGGAACTATGACCTATGGAACTATGCCCTCTGGAACTATGCCTCTGGAACCATGACATCTGGAACTATGCCCTCTGGAACTATGACCTCTGGAACTACGCCCTCTAGAACTACGCCCTTTGGAACTATGACCTCTGTAATTACGCCCTCTGGAACTATGACTTGTGGAACTACGCCCTCTAGAACTAGGCCCTCTATGACTATGACTTGTGGAATTGTGACCTCTGGAACTACGCCCTCTAGAACTATGCCCTTCGGAACTATGACCTTTGGAACTACGCCCTCTGGAACTATGACCTGTGGAACTATGCCCTCTAGAACTAGGCCCTCTGGAACTATGACCTATGGAATTGTGACCTCTGGAAGTACGCCCTCTGGAACAAATCCCTCTGGAACTACACCTCTGGAACTACGCCCTCTGGAACATGGCGATTTTGGTCGTCTGCAAGAAGAACATCATAATGGAGGCCACTACCAAGCTCTTCTTCGAACGAGTGTGGGTACATTTTGGGGTACAACAAACCATTGTCTCAGATTGGGACAACCGGTTCCTGAACACATTGAGACAACCAAATCCACAATGAAATCTCTATATACGGAAGAGAGCTTCCGTATATGCGCATTTTGCCTTCCGTATATGCACATTTTATCTTTCGTATATGCTCATTTTGGCTTCAATAAATGCACATTTACGGAAGCCAAAATGCGCATATAGGGAAGAGAGATTTACAGAATCCAAAATGTGCATATACAGAAGCTCTCTTCCGTATATGCACATTTTGGCTTCCGTAAATGCGCATTTTGGCTTCCGTATATGCGCATTTTTTCCTTCCATAAATGCGCATTGACGAAATCTCTCTTCCATATATGTGCATTTTGTCTTCTGTATATGCGCATCTACGGAAGCCATAATGCGCATATACGGAATCCCTCTTCTGTATATGCACATTTTGGCTTTTGTAAATGTGCATATAAAGAAGCCAAAAAGCACATATACAGAAGCTCTCTTCTATATATGTGCGTTTTGGCTTCCGTATATGCACATTTTTTCCTTTTGTAAATGTGCATATACGGAAGCCAAAATGAGCATATACAGAAGAGAGTTTTCATATATGCACATTTTGGCTTCCATATATGCGTATTTTGGCTTCCGTAAATATCCATATATGGAAGCTATCTTCCGTATATGCGCATTTTATCTTCCATATATGCGCATTTTGGATTCCGTAAATGCGCATATACGAAATCTCTATATACGAAAGAGAGCTTCTGTATATGCGCATTTTGATTTCTGTAAATGCGCATATACGGAAGGCAAGATGTACATATACAGAAGAGAGCTTCCATAAATTCACATTTTTGTTTTCCGTAAATGCGCATTTTTTCCTTCCATAAATGTGCATATACGGAAGCTCTCTTCCGTATATGCATATTTTGCCTTCCGTATATGCGCATTTTGGTTTCTGTAAATGCGCATTTACAGAAGCCAAAATGTGCATATACGGAAGAGAGATTTACGGAAGCCAAAATGTGCATATACGGAAGCTCTCTTCCGTATATGTGCATTTTGGCTTCCGTAAATGCGCATTTTGGCTTTTGTAAATGCGCATTTTTTCCTTCCGTAAATGCACGCATATACAGAATCTCTCTTCTGTATATGCGCATTTTTTCTTCTGTATATGCACATTTACAGAAGCTCTCTTCTGTATATAGAGCTTTCGTATATGCACATTTTGGCTTTCGTAAATGTGCATATACAGAAGCTATAAGAAATGCAGGATGGCAAGAGATGCTAACTAAACTGGAAAATAGGCTTAGTTGCTAGACCCATAGATTCCCCTCTTTGTCGTGAAGACTTATGCTCATTAAATCAATTTTAATGGCTATGACGGTCTATTTGTTCTCAGTTTTGGCAACACCCGAGTACATCTTTCAAAAAATTCACTAAATCCAGAGAAACTTCCTATGGGGAGGAGCAAAAACAGAAAACAAATGGGCTCTAGTTGTCTAGGAAAAAATGTGTGAACCAAAGTCTCGAGGAGGCTTAGGGTTAAAATACCCCCAAAGGCTTAGCCAGGTCCTGGCGGCTAAAATTTACTGGAGATGGATCAAAAAATCAAAAGTGCTCTGGGATAGGATTTGGCAGGGGAAATATGCCAAATATATCTCCCCTCAAGACTGGATTCATTTGGAGGGAGACAGATCGGGATTGATGATCTGGAATTATGCTTGGAAAAATAGAGCTATGGTAAGAAAATCAGAGTTTTTGGGAGCTACATAATGGCCAGTTGGCCCTTTTCTGGGAGGACGTGTGAGAGAAACGTCTGACACTGAGCTCGGACGAACGACTACAGACAATCAAAGATAAGATGATAGGGGATGGAAGGATGAACGTTGCACAATATTGGGAGGAGCACCCACACCGTGTCACTGGTAGAACAAAATCCTAGATCTTGCCAATTGAATGGCCTATAGAATGGAATGATCCACCTATTCAGGTCATGGAGGATATTGTAAAAGACTACCCACCACCCAACAAGCAGGGCTAGGACATCCTTAGATGGGGTAAAAAGGTGGACGATAACTTCCACATCAAGTCCGGAGCCTACCAAGAAGCCATGGGTCTGGGGAATGAGCTCAAAAGACTAGTCTGGTCTAAGGTATGGAACTCCCAATTATGGCCCAAAGTGGCCACCTTTCTATGGCTAACAATCAACATAAAAGTGCTAACTTGGGACATGATCATAAGGAGAGGGTTTGCAGGCCCATCAATCTATCTACTATGCAATCAAGTAGAAGAAACCCTAAACCATCTCCTCAATTCATGCACGTTAGCTTTGGAACTATAGGACATAGGGGCCGCAATATTCATAATCTCAGACTGGAACATACAAGACATCATAAATACAATAGAATACTGGGGAACAAATCCTTACCATAATTCAATTATGAACTGTGCTTGGATTATTTTCCTAGGACACCTCTGGAATATATGGAAAACCAGAAACAAATGGATCTTCTGAAACCAACCTCCATCCCTAGAACTGCTTTGGCAAGGGGTCCTCAACAACATACGAGAGACCATAGCCCAGGCCCCTTAACAAGCAGAAGACCTAACAACGACAGGGCATAAGAAAGATCTGTTAGCCATATGGAGCCCAGGCAAAGGTAAGTCGACACTCCCATTAGAAAAACCCCATAAACCGCATTAGCTGCGTGGAGAGACATGGGATCCCCCCTCAAGGATTCCTGAAATTGAATTTTGATCGGGAATCTAGGGGAAACCAAGGGCCAGAAGGGGACGAAGGAATCTTCAGGGATTCCAAGGGAGAAATCATGAACCTATACACTATCATATTGGGGCATACCACCACCAACATAGCTAAATTAGCAGGATTACTGGGAGCTCTGTAATGGGCAAAGGTCAGGGGGTATTCGACGCTCATCGTTGAAGGAGACTCCAAACTTTTGGTCTCGCCTCTAGGAAAAATCATAAACGGTGCCTCGCGAGACAATGCCTCAAAAAATTGGAGATTGTTTGTTGGGTTCACGGAGGTGGCACTGACCATACGTGGCACGTCAGCAATAATCCCAAATCACGACAGGAGACGGGAAAATGTGGCCACTGACTACCTTGCTAATGTGGCATTGGGCCAGGCCCAAAGTGCGTCCCAATGGCAATGGCACAACGTGGGGACAAGAGATCTAGAGGATAACCTTACACGTCTCAATCGCTGTGACAACCAACTTCATGACAGGACAAGTGGAGAGGGGTGAGCACCACGAGGGCTATCATAGGCCCAAGTGTTACCATGATTTCCACGAATATCCCTAAAGGTCGGAAATAGGTCATTTCGGAAATAGGTGGAGTTGTATGGTCAACCACCAATCATCATGGGAAGATAAAGGAGGACATAATGAAGAAGCGGAAAAATTATCCAAATTTGATTGAGCTTCAAATTAATGGGGGAAGGACAAAAACGGCGTACCCAACCACACCAGAAACAATAATAAGTAGGTCGGATTAGCCCAGACCCCGAAGGATATGGATCAATCATCAAAATAATGGGCGAAAGTGGGGAAAGTACAGGATTAATTCCAAGCAATACAACAACCATGGCTATAAGAGACAGGATCTCATTGATCCCCAAGATGTCAAAACTTCTTGTTGAAGTCAGTCTAATTTGCAAAGGTGGATTCATCGTTCCTATTAGAAGAGGATCTCTGATAGAAAGAGAGGGGGCAGAGCCATTTCCTTGTGACTAGAAACAATCAGACTTATAGGGAGGAAAGCATCCTCGCCTCCCTCTAGGATTATTCTAGTAGACTTGTGACTAGAGATTCAAGGTCCAAGTCTGAAAAGATGGAAAGTGGTCACCATCAAACCATGGCAGGAAAGAAGACTGGGCCACTGAGGAATAAGGACTCGTAGACAAGGAAAGGCGAAGGGAGTCATCCTACAGGAACCCCTGCTATTACCAATTGTCGCGTGACCAGGGTAGTCAAAGGGGCCAGGACAAGATACCTGAAGCTGTGCTCACTAGAAGAGAAATAACTAATGGGGAGAGTCTAGGAGGAAGTACTAAGAAAGAGGAAGAACATGTCAAACGAAGAAATTATGTGGTCTATGAAGGAATGGGTCCACCACCCTGGGAAATATCGTACAAGGGACACCGAGTTCTTTCGTCTTGTAGAAGTCTATTGGATGACGAAAGCGATGGTGGCCCAGGCCATTGTTTAACAACAAGTTTAAATGTGGGCCACCCACCAGGCGATCTGGGTTCTGGAAGCCAGATTCGAGCTATTCTGCAAGGAGCAATTTGGCATCCGATTCCACGAAAAGACAAAGGCCTATAAGGACACGTAGAGGGATGGAGCAGAGGAAAGAAAAAAGATGAAAGGCACCCAAGCAAATCCCATTATGGTGGATGAGGAAGAAGAAAGGCCGAAATCCATCAAAAACGCAATCTGTCGACTGGCAAGCGAGCATGGCACTCAAACCCTTTAGGGAGCTATGACAACCCTAGGTAGTCTTTATTCCCAGGGTTAGCAATTGAGTCAGTCTAGTTAGCTTGGCTTTTTGGTTTTGGGGGGCTTTCTAATTTCCCTCTGGTTCTGTAAGAAACTCTCATAATTATGGCTACACCTACACGTCGAAGCTACCTAGAAACAATGAGAAAGTGGTGTAGATGAAACTGTGGAAGAACTTCTAGTCTGAACATTAAAGATCTTGAGATGAACAAGGGAGGGAGGTTTGGTTTCCATTTTTTGGCAGACTCGTGAGGACCCAAACTGTAAAATTATGTATGTTCTGAATATAAAATCTATAGTATCTTTTTTATATTAAGCAGGTGCCAGTAAAGACAGGAATCAAGCTTCAAAGGAAAGCGACCCTCCGGATGTTAACACTAACTAATCTATCTTTTTGTAATTCCTGAACAATTTTTGTAATTTCTACAAAGATACCAGTATTTCTTTTGTACTGTAATGTAGCCAATCCTTGGCATTCTGAACGCACTTCAAGTATCGAATCAGTGGGAAACCTAAATTGGGTGATTATTTTCTTCTTCCCAAGCAAGCTAGTTTACTTTTCTCATAATACAAGAGCTCCCATAATAGCTTCTGCTTAACCTGGCTAGTAGCTGATCTGATCAACTGTTGCTCGCCCTCTGTATTTTTGTTCTTATTACGCCGAAAGGCGTACACCTATTGACAATGGGCACAATTAATGATCTTTTAATCTTTAATTCTAATTTGATGGCTAAGCATTGAAGATGCTGGCATATTCTTAGTCGTCCTCCAAAATCAATGCGTCAGATTTATTGTTCATAACTTCCTTGCATTTATGAAGGCATCCGTTAACATGTTTACTTTTTTACATTTACCTAATCACATTATAAATTTACTGTAAAAATACATAATTGCCACGTTCAAATGATTAAGGAAGATTAAAATATATACAAGCCAAGTTTATATCATTAAAAAACACTATGCACACCTGCCATCTACACACATGCCATCTACAATGAGGGTCTCTGAGAGGCCATCTGCACGCGCCATTGGCCTTCCACTGCCTCGTGCCAGAGTGGGCAGTTGAAATCCGTGGTTGTGGCTCTAGACGGGTTCAGGTGTCTCTACGTGAACTGCTTGCACCCTCTTCTCTCCAGAAATAATAACAGTTATAAGCATTTGAAATCTGATTCAATATCCAAGGATGCTTCGTCTTCATCCAAGCAAAAGTGGAGAAAGGACGAGGTCTATCTTTCCCTCTCGCTATTTTCCATCATTTGCTACTGGAGAATACCTCCTCTGGATTCGAATTCAGCTCGCATGGCCAAAATTGTGTGCAAGCCCTGTTCGGATGAGCATCAACCAGCCTCCTACTCCACCGCTTTCACTTCCGATGTGCACTGCCTTCTAGATGGGTGGAGAGGCAACTGTAGCTTTCACCCATCTAATGCAAACACCAATATTATCCCTCATCATTCAGCAAGGAAGATCGGCTTTAACGCGGAAGATCCAAAGTATTGTTGGGGATCCATGGATTCACAATCTTCTTCCAAATAACTCTCACACAGATAGACATCATGATAGGTACCAGACAGTTGTTTCAGAAGGTTTGAGTATCTTCAATTCTGTAATATTAACATTACTTGTCGATTACTTCCTAAATCTTTACTTCTTAAATCTTCTGATCACATAAACGTATCAGACAATGGTTTAGTTCTCATGGGTTGTAGATATTTACATTAAATTCTCCGCCTATCAAAATCACATATATTTTATTATGGTTGTTGTGCATATCTGGCCACTAGTAAAAAAAAAAAATAGAAGTTGGAATTTCTGGATACTGTTATTATTGAAGAAGCCAGGAGAGTAATATCCATTCAACTTGCTATGTAGTATTGAATAATGCCATGCAGTATTGAATAATGTAGCAGGTGGATTATAGATTTTAGAACTTGAATTACTTTCATATTTTATAACCAAAATCCACTTTTTAAATCCTAAATTTATCTAGGACTTCAATGTTGTGTAGCAAACTAGATAACCATAAATCCGTCTACACTTCAATGCTGTTGGGTAAGCTAGATATTGGCCACCATAAAGCCGTGAAATGCTCCAGAGGTGTTGCTGATTTTGATAGGCTAGATATGCACAACAACCCGAATAACCATATCTAGATAAGCCAAATATACACAACAACCCTAAAAACCATATCAAATTCACTCTTGTTTTGAATGGAACCCTTTAGGCGTTCTCCAGCCTGGAGTCGGCTGTGCTAGTAATATAATATATAGTTGATTTCTTTTTAAAAAACACTAACATTTTATACATAAACGTTCCAATACATTAACCCTAAATTTTTTTTTATTACATATCAAAATACTTAACTAAATCACTACTCTTAACTAAATCACTAATTTTCACATCTAATCTGTTCCTCGACTGAGGATATAAAATTAAAATTTGCACCAGTACATTAACCCTAAAAAAAAAATTATTACATATCAAAATACTTAACTAAATTACTACTCTTAACTAAATCACTAATTTTCACATCTAATCTGTTCCTCGACCGAGGATATAAAATTAAAATTTGTATGTGACTCCTTTCAGACTGAGAAAGCTTCACGATATTTCAGTAACAGTTTAACAAACATTATTAAATTATAATCTCTGTCAAATCATTACTTAATTTGAGAATACTTAACGAAATTAGTAAGAAAATTATAATTTTTTTAAACTACAAATACATAACCACAGAATCACCTTCAAATTGGCAACGTAATCCAATGATATAGATGAGCATCAGGTCAGCTCTATAATATTGAAATCACAGATATCATGAAAGATGAAAACCCAAAAGTTTTCAACCAAATTCAAATTTTGAAGACTGAAAGTGGTAAAGTTTTAAGTAAATTCGAGGAGCCAGACGACGAGAATCCTTGCTTGATTTGGACTTGGTATTTGATTTGTGTGAAGCGATTCTTGGCTCCAAAGGGCCGCAAGGGTTTGACGTGGATACAGGAAGATGATAAATAAGCATGGAGCTGGGTTTGGGCTTAGGTGGTGAAGATATCGTTGTGAGGCAAGCTGAGTCTTGGATACAGTTTCAGAAAATGACGAGTGCAACAAAGACCGACCTGGTTCAAAACACGAGACTGGTTCTACGGCTGGGACTGGAACTGGGTTCGCAGAGGCAGAATTATGCTCACAGATTTTGTTTTTTCCTTTATGGATTATATCGAAAACAAAAGGGTCTGCTGCATTCTATGTTTCTTGCATTGTTGATCCTGATTAGTAGGCTTGAACTTTTACTATTCCTTCTGTTGTTGAATCAAAATGAATCTGACTAGCTTTCAAATGAAGAACCACTTTCCAGTTATCTTTGTACAGGCAATTAATGAGAGGCGTTGTCTGTTGCCAT
>ML836928.1:54014-82012 GCA_009831015.1 Picea engelmannii | reverse complement strand
ACACTTGTTGATTTTTTTTTTCCAACAGTTAAAGTATTATATTCTTTTATGATTATTTAATATGAAAAACGATCACAACTGAAAGATAGATATCCATAGAACAATAAGATATATCCTTAGGGAAACCCTCAAGGGGGAGAAAACCCTGCAAACTTTCCTCAGTATAGATTCCTCCAACATGTACAATGTCATACAATTCTTTTTCACAAAATCAAGACCAAAGAGACCCAAACACGAACCAAGAATAACCTCCTAGATAAGTGCATACTACTCTCTTGTACTTATATTCAATGAGTGATCAAAATGACTTGATATAACCCCTATTTATGCTCTAAAATACCTAAAATGCATGAATTATCAATAAACCCTTTCACAATTACACTTAGGAATAACCAATACAATTACATTTAGGAATAACTTTCGAAATTACATAAAATATCAGCACTTCCTCTTAGCGAGGAAGGTATTCTATCCAGCATAGACTCTAACACTTTCGCCATCCACATGTTCTCATGACCATTAAATCTCAAAAACATGAATCTATACATAAGAGGAAATCTATAGTGACTTCACAACATGCATCAAAGGTCGGTGGGTAGCTCTCCAATAGCTACAACATGTCATCATGAGACTATCCAGTTTCCTGCAGAAAGCTTGGATATCTTATGCATGACATCCAGTACCCTGCGATAACATATGTACCTCATCTCTTCAGCATGCATCCAGGGCCAGTGGGTAGCTATCCAATAGCTACAACCTGTTATAATGACATCCACTACCCTGTGATAACATCTGAAGCCATCACTCCCTCTTAATAGGGACTACGCCAATATTGTCCTTGAAGTACTCAAACTTTGTCCTTGGCAATGGATTTGTCATCATATCCACAACCTGCTCATCAATAGCCACATATTGGACCCTCATTGCTCCCTTCTGCACCATATCCCTGATACATTGATACCTTATTTCGATATTCTTCGACCTATCATGAAACACCAGGTTCTCTAATAACTTTATACAACTCTGGTTGTCGCACAAGATATAGGTCACCTCCATCACAATATCAAATAATCCAGTTGGTAATTTCTGAAGCCACACTGCTTCGCGACTTGCTGCACATGCTTCCACATACTCTTCCTCAGCTGTACTGAGCGCTACTCATGACTGATTCTTACTGATCCATGAAATCATATTGGATCCCAAAGTGAATCAACATCCTAATGTAGTTTTTCAGTTTGCAACACTACCGACCCAATTTGAATCCGAATATCCAAGTAGAGTGATCTCACTGTCTGGAACATACTTAATCTAATAATCCACTATACCTTTAAGGTACCTCATCACATATTTTACTGCAATCAGGTGAACACATTTGGGGTCAACCATGTACTGACTCAGGGTGTTCACAACCAAACATATATTTGGTCGTGTATTTTTCAAATACATCAATGATCCAATCATGTGCATGTATAATGTAGCATCCACAACCTCTAAAGTCATATCATCCAAAAACTTCATATTTGATGCGATTGGTGTAGCCATTTGTTTACAATCCAACATCTCAAACCTCTTCAGTATCTCCACGACATATTTTCCTTGATTTAAGAAGATCTTATTCTTCCTTTTCCATACCTCTAGACCCAAAAAGTAGTGCATCAAACCTAGGTATTTCATTTCGAACTCTGCAACAAGTTTTCTCTTACACTCAACGATGAGATTCTCCACTCCTGTCAAGAACAGATCATCCACATATAGTATTAATATCACTGGTCCTTCATCCTCAACCGCAAAGTAAAGGTTAGGATCTGCACTGCTCTTGGTAAATCCCAAGCTCACCAGAAAACCATCAAATAGACCATACCATACTCTCGGTGCTTTCTTCAATCCATATAATTCCTTATTTAACCTCCACACATGCGTCTCCTTGTCATGTGTCTCGAATACTTGTGGTTGTTCCACGTAAACTACTTCCTCTATTACCCCATTCAAAAATGTCGTCTTCATGTCCATCTGATGAACCTTTCATTTCATCAAAATATCTATTTAAAGAATAGCCCTTATTGAAGTATATATTTCCACATGAGAAAAATTCTCCTCATAGTCAATTCCTTCCTTCTGAGAAAATCCTCGTGCTACAAATATAGCCTTGTATTTCTCAATGCTTACATCTGCAACATCCTTCATATTGAATATCCACTTGGAGATCACAACTAATTTTTCCTTGGGTTTGGGAACCACATCCCAAATGTCATTCTTCACTATTGACTCGTATTCCTCGACCATGGAATTCTTCCATTCTTTCTTTCCTACAACTTCTTCATAGCTGGTAGGCTCTACATCAATGATATCACATAATAATTCCACATAGCCGAGATATAGTTTTGGTTTCTTGACTTTGCTAGATGATCCATCCTGGGCACCATATCTCTTTCCATCTCTGATGGCATCTTGTGCCCAAGATGGTGATCTCTTTTGTGTAGGATTCTCAAAAAGACTTTGTGGTTTGTAAATATCCTAATCCTCGGGAAATGGATTCCTCTACTTACATTTGTCTTGTCTCCATGGCTCTAGGAACTCCATTCTCTTCATCATGATATTCCTTTGCATGAACCTGCTTTGATTTGTGAAAAGATACATCTTCATTGAAGGTTACATCCTTGCTAATCTTGATCTTCTGGTGACTAGGAATGTCTACTTTGTACGCCTTCAATGTGTCATTATACCCAACAAATATACCTTTCTTTCCATATGGGTGAAAATTTGTTCTCTTGTCCTTGGGGACATGCACATTTACATTATGACCAAATATCCTCAGGTGGATGACCTATGGCTTATCTCCTAAAAACATTTCCTCCGATGTCTTGTTTTTAGGAACTCGATGGGGATTTTTGTTCTGTATGTACACAACTTTCATCACAAGTTCTTCCCATAGATACATAGGTAAATATTGATCATGGATCATGGCCTTCACTGCTTCCATAATCGTTCCATTATTTTTCTCCACCACTCCATTTTGTTGTTGATTATAGGGAGTAGAGAGCTCCCTCTTAATCCCAACTTCTTTGCAGAAATATAAGAATTCATCTGAGGTGAATTCTTCTCCATTGTCTTATCTCAACATCTTTATCTTCCTTTCTGTTAGGTTTTCTACTAGTGCCTTGAATTCCTTGAACTTACCAAATAATTCATCATTTGACTTCAAGAAGTAAATCCAAGTTTTACGTGAGTAATAATCAACAAAATATACATAATATATGTACCTGTTGAGTGGTGGTGCTGATGTCACTCCGCATACGTCCGAGTGTACAATATCCAATACTCCTTTGGCTCTATTATCACTACTTGGAAAGGGGTTATTCACATTATTTCCTTGTGCACAACCTTTGCACACGCCATTTGGATTCACCTAAATATCTGGTGGTCCTATTACCATCTTTCTCATGATTAGTAAGGCTCTGTAGTGTAGGTGGGATAATATCCTAGCCATAGCTCACTTGAATTCACAGTTTCGTGAATCAATGTTGAATCTGACCATCCCTTTAATTTATACAATCCTCCTTATTGGACACCAATAACAACTGCATCATCAAATGTCTTTCCTTTTGGTCACATGAGAAATTTTATATCTACAAATGAAACCCTGAAACCCTTCTCATCCAAATCTAAAATAAAGAGAAGGTTCTTCTTCAAACTTGGTACATAAAGCATGTTCTTCATTTTCATTGCCTTCCCAGAATATAGTTTGTAGAAGGCCTCTCCTACTCCTTTGATTGGATACTAATAATCATCACATAGATTCACATTATGAGGTGAGTCTGTATGAATTAATTTTGACATAGAGCCTTTATACCCTATCATGTGCTTAGAATCACCACTATCCACCAACCATGTATCATTTCCAGGGGTGATTGTTCCTATGAGAGATGATATTAGGACGTAGTCCTCATCACTTGAAACATATTCTATTGAAATTTTCTTTGGTGGTTCATCATATTCAATGGAATGAGCATGATGCCTCTTTCCCTTTTCCTTTTCTTTTAGTTTAAGAATAAGGGGACAACATTTTACAATGTGTCCCAATTTTTCACAACATAAACACATCACATTTGAATAGTCTCTTTGATTATTCTTCAACTTTTGAGGTTTCTTTGAGGATGAGGTTTATTTATTAGTATTTCCTTTCCTTGTATGAGAAACTAAAGCTTGATCATCATCCCTCAATTTCTCTTCTCTTGCTACCAGTCTTGCTTCCTCTTGAGTGAAATCTTCCCATAATCTGCTAAACTTGATTAGCTTCCTCCTTGAGCATATTCCTTGAATGAATAAGCCCCATGACCTTGGGATACCATTTAAGGTGGTCATAACCATTTATTCTTCGTAAAAAATGCCTCCAATAGATTCAATATGTTCCTTGATCTGTTTCACTCTCAAGAAGTAAGAGTGAATGGAATCTGAATCTTGAAGCTTCACATTCTTCATTTGGGTATTCAATGTCATCCTTTTGTTGATGTTTTTTCATTCAAATATATGAGTCAATGCATCCATCATATTATTTAGATATTTTAGCAGAGAAACATGATGGATAAGATGATCCTTGATTTAGTCTACAATAATCCTCTTAGCCAGGGCTTGGTTCTTTTTATTCTTTTTCTTGGCCTCATTTTCCTTTGGTTCTAGAACTTCCTCCTCAACAAATATTTCTAAATCATGTTCTTCTATAATGAGGCCTACTCTGTACTTCCATGCTATGAATTTTTCTAATCCTTCACGATTATCGTCAATTTCAGTGCTGGTAGTCATCCTTCCTGGGAAGATGAAGTTAATTTTCCAAAACACTTCCAAAAATCTGTGGAAAATTCTTCTTTTTCGGCCCTACTCTGATACCATGTTGATTTCTTTTTTGATTTTCCAACAGTTAAAGTATTATATTATTTTATTATTATTTAATATGTAGAAGGATCACAACTGAAATATAGATATCCACAAAACAATAAGATATATCCTCAGAGAAACCCTCAAGGGGGAGAAAACCCTGCAAAATTTCCTTAGTATAGATTCCTCCAACATGTACAATGTCATACAATGTTCTTTCACGAAATCAGGAACAAAGAGACCTAGAAACGAACCAAGAATAACCTCCTAGATAAGTGTGTACTACTCTCTTGTACTTATATTCAATGAGTGATCAAAATGACTCGATATAACCTCTATTTATACTCTGAAAGACCTAAAATACATGACTTATCAATTAACCCTTTCACAATTACACTTAGGAATAACAATACAATTACATTTAGGAATAACTTCTGAGATTACATAAAATGTCAACAATAGTAAATATGGTTTTTCATGATGAGTTTGGTTTATTTTAGCACCTATACATGGACTTATTTGCACTTTATTTTGGGACAGCTCATATTTTGACAGTTTTATTTTGGACAACCTTGTATATTGTATGCTTCATGTTTGGAGTGACAAGGGAGCTCATATGAATATTCCATATTATGCATGATAATGACATGGATTATATGATGTGGCAAGTGACGTTTCATGCATTTAAGGTGGAAGATACAAGGTTGAAATGGATTATTAATTCATTAAAGTAAATTAGGGGGTCCCCACTTATTAGTTTTATTTCGTACCCTTATCATATTATTATTATTATTATTTATTTATTAATTTACTTGAAAACTCTCTTATTAACTAACTAATTGTTAGTTAATGCGTTAACTAAAAGTGGTTGATTGATTCAACTTCCTTGAAGATATTAAATGGAGAAAGATGAACGAATTAAGGAGAACACATTGATCTGATAAGGTTTTCTCTTACTTCCAAGTGATATTTCATTACTATTTCATTCACCTCTGATGTCTAAGCTTAGATACTTCTTGTGACAGTGGGGTTTGTCAAAGGTGACGAAAAGCTAGGACTAAGGAGAATTGAATTCTGATATGCTTCCAGGTTGATTGTCTGTTTGATAATCTGCAGACTTCTTTTGGTTTCTAGATTAATTTCTCAGTGATAATTAGGATTCTTTTACAGATTCATAAAAGAGTGCAAGTTGTGGTTGTTGGCTTATCTTTACATCATTCTTGGTCTGATTTGAAGGCACCAGTGGCCTATGTGTGTGTTTTTCTAGGACTATAGACTTTCATCTAGTCCATACTATGAGAGTATGTGAAATGTATTGGATGTTATAGAATGAATGAATAAAATCATTGATGGTTTTGCAACTCATCTTGGTCCATCTTGTTTCTCTCAGATTATGTGATTTTGTTTCTTGTTCAGAAATTTAATGTAAAAAAAAATAAAATATTTCTTTATTTTAGTTTGAATTATGATAAATAACAAAAAAAACAATTGGTCTTTAAGTTTAATATCTTGAAGGTAAATTGAATCAACAATAAGGCTATAAATTAGGGTAACAATCTTGCCTATCTTGTCCTAGCCAGACAAGCTTCGAAAAAATGTTTTGAGGAGAGCTTCCATCTCTTTTCCTCAACATAATGGATGTTTGAGTGAGAAGTAACCATCAGGTAAATAGAGTCCCCGATGTAAAGAAAATTCGTTGGAACCCTAGGTCTGAGGTTCATTGGATTTCAGAGGACGATCTATTGGGATATTGTCGTCGGAGAAGGGATTGACCTAGGTGGTCGGGCATTCTGATGGGGATGAATTTGAATAGCCACAGATCATTTATCTAATGGGGAGGAGTAAACCTAGATGTCCAATTGAGTATTTTTAGGGATCTAGGCACTTCAGTAAACTAAGTGAAGATACTTCTCTAAGATTTAATGAGAGTTAACATAATTTTAGATATGATAAGAGAAGTCCTCACTTAAATGACTGATGAATACAATAGAAAGTCACGAGGATAAGATGAAATTCAACATCCCACCATATTAAGTAAGGTTTAGGGGGTTGGGTATGTTATAGAGTGGTGTCAGAGCTAGGTTAAAACTCTAGGCTTGATTGGATCACCGAGGTTGCTTAAAACTATTTCAGAAATCCTTTTAATGTTTCTTAGTATGCATGTTTTAAAATGATGATATAATGGCTAATAATGACTGTTGTTTTATCACATAGGACATACTAAAAGGAAGGAGGAGGTGAATGGTGCAATGTAGCATGGAAGACACCTCACATATAAGAGATGAGGAATATAATGGTCTGAGGGATAGAGAAACCCTTTAGATTTGATGGCCACTGTTAGAAGCTTGAAGGTAGATAATGAGAGGCTTATGAGAGCCTAGGTTGAACATGTAGAGTTGAATGCAGTGTTATTGTAGAGCTTGTCTAAAATTCAGAAGCATCTACAACAAGTCCCTAGTAATGCAAAGTTACAAAAATAAAAGAAGTTGAAAACCCCTTCAGATTCCCAAAAGCATGGATTGGATCATAGTGAGGTGGGAAAGAGTTCTTCCAAGAGAAGGCATATGAATGTTAAGAAGAGTAAATCTAGTGGAAGTATTTAAACAAAGTCATCTAGTAGGAAGATTTCTTCCAAATATTTTTCCAGTAGTGACAACGGATTGAGCGTTCCGAGGAAAATGAAGAGACATTCATAGAGTCCTCTGACTGAAGAGTTCAAGAAGGATAAACCACCTACCTTTGATGGAGAAATTAAGAAAGGAGAAGAAGCCGAAGCATGGTTGTTTGGTCTGAAGAAGTATTTTTGGGTACAAAATTATTCCGAAAATACCAAGGAAAGAATTTCCATTTTCAATCCGAATGGTGGAGCCTCCATTTTGTGGGAATACCTCAAAGAAATTAAAGGATTGAAGGAAAACAAGATGACTTGGGAGAAATTTGAGAAATACTTCCAAAAGGAATACCTATCCGAAAAGTATTATGATGAAAAAATTAAGGAATTTCATGAGCATAAGTGGGTTAACTCACCATGGATGCCTATTGATCCGAAAATCCTTAGATGCTAATTATTTCTTTACAACACACATCTTAACATCTAACTTTATTCATAATAATTCTTGATTGTATTTGAAAGTTTTTCATAACACATGTGAACCTTTATTTTCCCAAAACTTCATGAAAATGACAATAATTTGTAGAATCATGTAGGATGACACAACATAAAATAAAATAACTCAGTAAGATAACATTTTATCTACATCTCTGAGTCCCATTTAAACAACGAGACTACTTTTCATAATCTCAAATGTCAAAACTACAATGAAAATAGACTTACAAAGCCAAATCTGAAGTCAATCTTCAATTTTGCTGGTCAAACCCAAAAATAGAGTTTACCATCGAATTCCCCTCGAAATTATGAGAAAAATGAGCATAAACTCGACCATATTCTGAACTTGTTCAATTTAACCCTCTTTACATTCCAAATGATGCATTATGGCGCTCATAAATGGAAATTTGGAATAATACTTCCATAGACAACATCTTAGCACATTAGTAACATCACCATCATGCTCCTCTCAAGAAAATGAGAAAAATAAATAAAAACAAGGATATATTCTGAATCAATGGTCCATGGCACACAAATCAATACAACACCATGACTCTTGTCTTCCTTGTCACACAAACCGATGCACTATAAATTTCTCATACTTCATGTTGCCTCGGGATATATGTTTGCTCATACCTTGTGCTGACCTCAAGATCTGTGCCTGACCTTGAATAAGCCACATTCCCAACTAGGGTCTGCACCTTGGGTTAACCATGACATCAATCCAAAATCATATTTCACAGAATCTCCGTCAAAGGTGGGGTGCATGACACATTGGTTAAAGCTCTGTGTTATGTGGGAGGAGGTCACAGGTTCAACCCCCGCAGACCTATCCCCCCTTTGGCGCTTGTTATATTTGTTGGAATATTTATTTCTTGCCCTACGTGAATGTAGGGAATGGTTACGTTTGATACCATGTGAATCGAGGGTCAGGGGATTAGCCCTTGCCCCTTTTTCAGGCTGACCATACCTTAACTACACTTCAAATATATTATTTTCCACATGACTATTAATTCATATGGTTTGGTATATTGGTAATTCATGGTAACGTTGGGAAGAAGGTCAGCAGTTCGACTCCTGTTGACCCACAAAATTTTTAATACACCATAGCCATTAGAGGCCAATGGGAGATTGCCATGTGTTGGTCTCTCATTGATCCAATTAATCCTGTACGGACTTGCCATGTGTTGATATCTGATTAGTCCACTTATGATTGTACGGTTTCCATGTCACCTTGCCAACTCAGTTGTACATATTTGTATGGTCATGCCACGTGTCACCCTTTCAGTGATGCCACATGTCACCCCCTTTTTAGGCCTTTGACCTAGTTTGACCAAAAATTTGACTGGCCATAAATTTGGCATATGAAATCCATTTGAGGCGATTTTTACATCATTGAAAAAATATTGCTAAGATCTATGAAATGAAGTTATTTTCAAGAACATTCAAGATAATCAAATTTTGAGCATTTATGGATCCTCCTGGAGCTCTCCAAGTGTTTTGTATCCTCCTGGATCACACCTTCCCACTGAATAAATTTTGCTACTCCAAAAGTATGAATATTTCAACAACTTAGTGATGATAACTCTTACTCACTCTTCCACCTTACTAAAATTATCTTATACTGTAACTTAGTGACGATGAAGATTATTCACTCTTCCACCTTGCTGAATATTCAGGGACTAATTCTTATCTTAGACTTGTTCATTTTAGATCAATGTACTTTTATCTTCTTTTTTGAATTGGAGCTCTAACTCTGGCTCCTGACAATAGCTCTAACTTTGGCTCTTTTCTCTCGGCTACTGATGCTAGTTTAGATCTAGCCCCAATTCTGTCTCATTGATTCCTTCATCACAATTTTTTTCTCATTTTTATTTGTTATACAATATCCAAATATAAATTGTGTACTCAAAATCCATTCCCATCTCCCTCTCTGTTGAAGATAGTCTATCTCAACCATCATAAAAACCAAGTTGAATATTGATCTATGCCTTTCCCATTTTGACTCACTATTATTGTATTGTTGATGTATCTGTTGGATTCTTTGAATGAATTCCCTATTCATTTCCTCTCTCCTACCATCAAAGCACCTCTTAACATGTTCTCCATAGGCATATTTACCATTTGACTTGATTCTACTCAAGGCATATATCTACATGAACACGACATAAAATCCTGCAGATACTTATAACATACATATTTACAAAGTATTTACCTCTTATCTTTACAAAGTATTTACCTCTTATCTTTACAAAGAATATTATTTCTCTACCACCTCTAGGAAGATTTACATAACTTTGATGTTCTTCCCACTCTTGATCTACATGTTCCAACTACCTGCACTCTTCCATTCCTTCACCTTCAGTTCTTTAGAAAAATAATGTTAACTTAGAAAATTTGATCCATATGTAGTCATTTAGTTGATAATAAGACAACTATTATTGTCTATATTGTTTTCGAAAGGATTTATAAACTCCGAACAAGATCCCTCTCACTCTTATAATTTTTTAAAGAGAGGCTATATAGAAATCCCTATGATATTTTTCTCACTCTTGAATAAAGTGGCTATATAGAAACCTTTACAAGATTCCTCTCACTCTTAACATTCTTTAATGAGTGGCTAACAAGCCTTCTAATACAACATTACAAATATACTTAAAAAAAATGCATTTACATATGCATACTATATTTGCAATTTTACAAATATACATATTTACAAATTATTTCCATAATGGAATATTTTCCAATAGGTGACTTCTTCATGGACTCATTCTTCCCTTAGTACTATAAGTAGTGTCATAGATTCTTATCTCTGACAATATATCTGACATTTATTTTGAATCCAAGAAACTATTGGACCCAATTATAAGTCTTCCTAGTAACCTATATAACCTCTCCTTTCGAACACCAAGCATTGCTTTTGGGTCTTGAATATCTTCCTTTGAATACACAAGTAAATATTCGTCTTGGAACACAACTGCATATCCTTTATATTCAAAAGATACAACTGAGAGTAGGTTTAATTTCAAATTTGGAACATATAAATATTTTCTATCCCCAAAAGTCCTCCTGATTCGAGCTTTAATATTACATATTCAAACCCTTTTATTGCGTGTCTAGTGTTAGTTCCATATCCTACATAGAAATATGTGTCAATGTTTGAGAAATTAAGGAATATCGATCTCATTCCTGTCATGTGGCGATATGAGCCACTATCAATAAGCCACACCTCGATATCTTTGTTTGTTACACTATTAAAACCAACCATTAAGAAGAATTATTTCTCGAATATTTCAACAAGACTATTAAATTCATTTGGGGCTGCTACCCGTTTTCTTGCAAGTGTCTTTACATATTACTGGTTCTATTTCATACATAAGTGTGGATAAAGTGTCCAACACTTCTCTATATGATGTCCACTCTTACCACAATAAGAGAAGAGTTTCTTGTTCCCATCTTGGAACCATAATTATTTCTTGTCATTCCCATTTTTCTTTTGTCTTGGAAAATGACCTTTACCTTTGGCCTTTATCTTGGATGGATTTTTTTGCATGAACTGTCTTCTTCTATATTTCACCTTATCATGGTTACTAGTTCCATAGGAATCACATGGATACTTAGACTATACATTTACACCAATCTTGCTAGTGGGAAATGTCTCCACTCCCTCTTTAGAATGCACATCTCTTTCTAGATATGTCTTATATTTGTTACCTTTCCCTGGGCTAGAAGGTAAGACCAATTGCTTATGAATGACCTCTTCATCTGAATTTCTCCTTACTTCAACCATCCTTGATAATTCTCCATCTTGACGGGGAGAAGAAGAATACAAGGGATAATCTTTCTCAATCATACCTTTTGAAGGAAATAGTTTCTCTTGGATAGGAGACTTTTCATCTCTACTTTCCCAATTGCATAGAATGGTGCCAAAATATGATTCTTAGCCTACAAATTTCTTTCTAATTCAGCACAAATACTTCTATAAAATTCTTCATGACATATTAATTGATCTTGAAGCTTTTTCTTCTCCTCCTCAAGAGAATGTAGTTGCATCCTTAATTCATAATGCTCCTTTTGAATCTATCGATTAGTAACCTTCTCAAGCCTTGAATTCATGAGATATTTACTGATGTTGTCATATAAAAAAAGATATCTATACTTGGATCATTCAAACACCTTCAACACTTGAGTCTTGGACCTCATCACATCAACTTGAAAATACTTGTCAAAAACCTTCTCTGATACCAACTTGATCTGAAAATCCTTAGATTCTAATTATTTCTTTACAACACACATATTAACATCTAACTTGATTCATAATAATTCTTGATCGTATTTGAAATACTTTCATAACACATGTGAAACTTTACTTATCCAAAACTTCATGAAAATGATGATAATTTGCATAATCACATGAGATGGCACAACACAAAATAAAAGAAATCAATAAGATAACATTTTATCAACATCTTTGAGTCCCCTTTAAACAATGCGACTACTTTCCATAATCTCAAATGTCAAAATTACAATGAAAATAGACTTTCAAATCCAAATTTGAATTCATTCTTCAATTCTTCTATTCAAACCCAAAAATAGAGTTTACCATCGAATTCCCCTCAAAATTCTGAGAGAAAGGTGTTAGAAAAACAGGATCGCAGAGCAATAAAAAAAGCGGAAATAAAACACAAAAGATACACAATACAGTAGATAAATAGATATATATGGTTCACCCAGTGTGGGCTACATCCACCAGAGAAATTTCCAAGTCGTTCCTTTTTATTATCCAGCAAAATGAAGGCATACAACCTACAACACACTAGCTATAACTTCCTCTTCTTTCTCTCACAGTCTCCTCTCTTAGAATACAACATTCACAATGATTCCTAGCTGAAATACATTTCCCTCACAAAAGAGGGTTTCCTTCTAGGGAAAAAAACCCTAACATGAATTCTATCGTTAGATCTACGACATTATAATGAATGGTCCAGATTTACTATGAAATTACAATATACATTTACACGACAATTTTTCCTTTGGGGGCTTTGCCCCCAAAACCCTGCCGTGGTCCCTCTTTCCCATGGACCCCCTAGCCGGGGGGATGAGCCCCCTGGACCCCTCAGGGGGGGAAAGACGCCCCTGGACCCCTCAGGGGAGGAAAGACCCCCCTACAACCCCCCCCACGTAGAGGGTTGTACAATATTCCAGGGTGTACATACTTCATGGGGTATAAACACAGTTGAAAACAAAGACCTATGAAACATGAAGATAATCAGGCTCCACAACCAACAAAATGAATATAAAATCGATCATATTTTGAACTAGCTCAATTTAACCCTATTTACACTCCAAATGATGCACTGTGGCGCTCATAAATGGAAATTTGGACTAAGACTTTCATAGAAAACATCTTAGCACAAAAATAACATCACCATCATGCTCCTCTCGAGAAAATGAGAATAATGATTATAAACAAGGTTATATTCTAAATTAGTGCTCCATGGCATGAAAATAAAGACAAAAACATAACTCTTTTCCTCCTTAGCACAAAAACCAATGCACTGTACCTTCCTTGTACTTCATGCTACCTCGAGATTTATGTTCACGTATACCTCGTGCTAACCTCGAGATATGTGCTTGGTATTAAATAATCCATATTCCTAACTGTGGTCCTCACATTGGGTTAACCATGGAATCAATCGAAAACCATATTGCACGGAATCTCCGTCAAAGGTGGTATGCATGGTGTATTGGTTAAAGTTTTTTTTTATGTGGGTGGAGGTCACAGGTTCAACCCCGCTGACCTCTCCCTCTAGTGCTTGTTATATCCGTTGGAATATTTGTTGTTAGCCTTGCATGAATTTAGGGTGCAGTTTCATTAGATACCATGTGAACCAAGGGTCTGGGGTTTATCCCTCATCATTTTTCTAGCCGACCATACCTTAACTGCACTTCAAATATATTATTTTCCACATGACTATTAAGTCATATGGTTTGGTCTATTGGTAAGTCATGGTAATGTTGGGCAGGGTTTGGTCTATTGGTAGGTCATGGTAATGTTGGGTAGGAGGTCAGAGGTTTGACTCTTGTCGACCCACAAAATTTTTAATACACCATACCCATTAGAGGCTAGTGGGAGAGTGCCACGTGGTGGTATTTCATTGGTCCAATTAAGCCTGTACGAACTTGCCACATGTCAATATTTGATTAGTCCACATGTGCTTGAAAGGTTTCCTAATCACCTTTCCAGCTTAGCTATACAAACGTGTATAGTGGTTCCACGTGTCACCCCTTCATTGGTGCCATGTGTCACCCCCTTTTGGGTCTTTGACCTGGTTTGACCAAAACTTTGACTGGCCATAACTTTTGCATACGAACTCCATTTGAGGCGATTTTTGCATTGTTGGAAAGCTATCATCGAGCTCTAAGAAATGAAGTACTTTTAGATAAAATTTGAGATAATAAAATTTTAAGCATTTCTGGATCCTCCTGGACCTCTCTAAGTGTTATGGATCCTCCTGGATCATCTATGCTAAAATATTCTTGGAACTACTGATATATGTTCCATACCTCAAGGACGAGAAAACAAGAGTGCACCATTTTCCTAGTGGATTTTCACAATCCTACCAGGACATAATTGAGTTTGATAATCAAAAGATGTTGGAGGACACTATAAGGACAACTAAGTGTTGTTATGATAAATATAATCATAAGAAATATCCTTCTAAGGATGGGAAGAGGAAGGATAAGAGCAGATTCCAGAAAAATGGATTTGGGTCACTTCCATGCAAGAAATCAAAGAAGGCTACAGATTTTGGTCACCAAGTAGAAGTGTACAACAACAAAATTTTCCATCTCAAAGTGAAAATAGTATAACAGAGTAGGTAAGAGAAAGAGCGGAGGAGCCTAAGAAAGGACCTTTTCAATGCTGGGGATGTGGAAAAGCACACTTATTAAGGAATTTCCCTCATAGACAACATGATAGCAAGAAAGTTTATCATGTGTAGGAAGTAACCACAATCAATGATGTGGCCATAAGTGTGTTGAGGATATATGCAGTTGTGGAGAATCAATAGGAAGACCACCAAGTTTTTGTAGTGGAGTTGGAAGGTATAATTTACAAGCAACATGTTTCTAGTTTAATTGACCCTGGATCTAACCTTAGTTATGTCTCACCTCAAGTTGTTGAATCATGTGGCTTACAACGAAAGAAACATGCAAAAGAATGGTTAGTTCAATTAGCCATAGGAACTAAGAGAAAAGCGGCTAAGGTCATATAAGCTTGTCCATTTGAGATAAGTGGACCGAGTGCATGAGAAACCTTGAATATCCTACCCCTAGGATCATATGATGTACTACTAGGTATGGATTGGCTAGTTTCCCACAAGGCAAAATTAAAATATTATCAGAAAACTTTAGAGCACGAAGATGAAGAAGGAAATGAAAGAATTTTTCAAGGCCTTCATAATCCCATTTCAGTAAGAAAAATATCGTTGTTGCAGCTTAATAAATTCAGTTGGAAAGGGTGTCGCTTGTATGCTACACAAGTTCATAACTTAGCAGAGAACAAGGAGTTGAAGGATGAATATCACCATGTGTTGTTTGAGTTTAAGAATATATTTTCAGAAGAGGTGCTTGGATTACCTCCAACGAGAGATCTTGATTTTTCAATAGATATTGTACTTGGAGTGGTGCCAACATCGAAAGTGCCTTACAGGATAAGTACTGTTAGTGCTGCCATTTTTCTTTCCATTTTAAGAGTTGGTTTTAGGTCACGTTGCAACCTATGCATCCAACCATGTGAATTGAGGTACATAGCACCATGAGGTCGAAGTCAACAAGTGGCAGGTTGGCCCTTGAAAACGGGAAGGGATGTCAAAGTCAAAACTCATATAAGTGGTACGGGTATGTCTTTTCCAAGAGAGTTGAGCCCCGTTGGGAAACCAGTTTCTATGTGCCTAGGTTGATTCAAGTGGTTAATGGAAATCACATCAACAAGTACACCATTTATTATCTATCCATAATGAAGGCTGAGGGAATGAAAAATCGTGGCATTCGTATCATGCATTCACAACAAACCTTATCACATGTATCCTACACGTGGGGATTTTCCATGGAAAACCTGCAACTCGACTTGGAACATCTCATCGCCATGAATTCATTGTCCTTCAGCATGATTTCCTCTCTTGTCTAATTCATTATAAATCTCGGACGTTCAACACTCTCTCCGGCCGCAGAACCAGGCCCGAACTTTGTTTACATTTTCCCTTGCCAGTCCAGTTTGTTCAAATTTTTCCTCCGGTGCATTTTTTATATATACCGTGTGTAGAATACACATTTGTCACACCATGGTGACCCCTCAGAGAGAAAGGAAAGGTGCACAGAGCAGCAAAACCACAAGGTCTGAGCCCCAAAAAGACTGGGAGTCGTTCCCACTTGCGGAAGACATCCGCAAAGATGTGAAAGGAAATATTCTCTTACCTACAGAGAATACCATATCAAATCACACAGAGTCTGAGGTGGAGGGATTCACACAGGAAGGGAAAACAGTAGGAGTTCCCTCTCCCCAACAAAAAATTCCTTGGAGGAGGGGCATGCCGATAAAAAATCAAGAGATCGTGGAAGCTCGAGTTGCAGAAGAGCCACACGTCTTATTAGTAACTGAAGAACTACTCAAACACGCCATCCGGCTAGAACCTGCTAGGGGATTGAGCTGCAAAGATAGGAGAAGAACAAGGAAATCGAATATCATGGGAGAAAATGAGCAAGAGACATCTCAACAACCGAAGCAAGAAAAGTTGGTTATCGTCGAACTCTATCAGGAAAACATGGAATTCAGGCGACAAAGGCTACAGAAGCATCAACAACACAGGGTCATGAAGGGAACATGGCATGGTTGAAAAGGAAGCTCAGAGAGGTGCAAGACACCATCTTACAGTTGCGAGAAACACAGAGGCTGACAGAAGAAAGGCATACAAAATATACTAGAGAATGGAAAATGATCGAGAAAGAAGCCCGCGTAGCCCTCACCAGCACGTAGGAAAAATGAGTTTAGCTAGCGCCCGTATCTGTACCCAAAAAGGATAAGACAAATATTGGCAGTTTTGAATGATATGTTTCTCTAAAATAGACTACCATTTGATAATGACTACGACGATCTAACAACTGCTTCCTGTGCACAGTTCCCCAACAAATGATCACATCACAGAAATCGAAGCCGTTATCACAGACAACAAGCTCCCGACAGACACCTGTTCACTGGGACACCTGCTTAAAGGGACACAACAACACATATTTTCTCCATACCAAATCTTGACTGATGATCAGATCCCTGTGGCGAACGTGCGAGCAGTCATAAGTAAACAGGCGCGATTATTGTCTATTTTTGGAAAGCACTATGTGAAGAGTCTCGAACACATGTTGCTCAGTTTTTGTAGTTTTAAGGGTTAGCAGTTAGGAAAGAGGGTAGCCCAAGTGGTGCCCTCATTTATATATTTCATATTTTTGATGTAATCCAGGTTGGTTGGCAAATGTGGTAGACAACAACTATTGTATGTAATCTGAGTTTTGACTAGAATTTAATGCAAAGGTCTTGTAACTTGATGAAAAGATTATAGTTGTGACAATTGGATGTATTGTTCTTTCTTTCTCTGCGTATGTGCTTCCTGTTATCTTTATTTCATATCTTTTCTATCTATTTCAGAACGATTTTTCGAACCTGCAGATTCGCTGTACAACTTCCCTTGTTTGCGCCACTTAGACAAAACGTTTTCTTCTAAAGATAACTCTGAATTCGCCCGCAGCGGCACTCTAAGTTACTTCTAGTATTTTGTCCCACCACACATTACGGTTTTACACTGAAGGTTGTTTCTCACCTAGCCTTATCCTCTCGAGTTCAGTAACTGAGTCATTTGTCATGTCTTTTCCTGAGACCGACCCCATAGCCCAAGTCTTACTTTCCTGCACCAATATAACCGGAACTCATTATATCGTAGGCGTTAAACTTAACCATTGGTTTTCAAATCCATATCGTACACAGATATTGCACCATTTTCGATAGAGCCCTCTCCAAATCCTAAAGGCTAGTTTTCGGGTCTCAAAGTTGGTTGAAAAAGTTACCTTCATCGTCTTTTTATTAGCCAAACACATTTACGAAGTGCTAACATTCTGGCGTCGTTTTCGAGGAAGAAGTTGAATATATTTTCCCTGGGAGAATGAAAAACGCTGCAGTTTGACCCCTGAGGGTAACAGAGGGACAAACATCCATACCAGCTGAAAAAACTTACCCTGGAAATTGCAGTCCAAACAGACCAGTAGCTCCAAGTAGAACCATTCAGGAAACCTGGCTCCAAAGACGATTTACACCAGAGATAATCCTAACCCAAACCCCTCGAAGCCTGGTACAACCCCAAGAATATCCTGCGTAAGGCTCGAGAGCAGGCACCAGACCTTTTCTACTACTGGGACAGAAGGCTATCCTTTCCCAAAGATGACATGCAGAGCATTGAGGATCTGAAGTTTGACGCATTCTTTGAGAAAAAAGCTGTTCAGGTCGAAGTTAGAAACCAGTTTGGAAGAGACTATTTTCGACCCAAAAAACTTCCAAGCCCTAGTATCAAGTAATATCCCTTAGAATCTAAATCCTCCTAGGGTTATGGTTGCCAGATTCACTCCCCTCATCCTGCCTTCCCAATTGCATGACATGCCTCAAAACTATATTCAGAGGATCAAGCTCTATGATGCTGAGGAAAATGTTTCTGCCAAAGGCACTTGGATTGGTTTAACGATTTCATCGACCTGGAGGAGGTGGACTATGCAGATGCAAAAATGAGGTTGTTTACACAAAGCCTTTCAGGAGATGTAATAAAATGGTTCAAATCCCTCCCTCCCGCGAGCATTCGAGACTTTGCCACATTCGAGACATCGTTCCTAGATAGATGGGGGGACAAGAAAAACCCTTTACAAATACTGACACAATAAAATAACATGAAGAAAGCACTAGAAGAGATGGTGAAAGAATTTTCAGCCCATTTTTTGAAAGTGTACAACTTGATCCCTGCAAAAGCCAAGCCACCCCCCCCGCGCTGCGCAGTTGCGGTACGCTGATTCCTTTGAAAATTATTCCTCCCTGTTGTTAAGAGAAAGAAGATCAACAAATCTGGATGCTATAATGGGTAATGATGTCAAAGTCAAAGTAAACATGATGGCGTTGGGAAAAATAAAACCAAGTTTCAACCAAGGCGACAAGAGACCCCAGGGAGATGCACAACCATTAACGTCGCGGTCCTCAGACGATAAATTCAACATGATTATGAAGACCATGGAGAATTTGATGGAGAGAATTTCCATGGGAAATATACCTGTTTCCTGAGAACAAAACGACCCACCTCCTAGGAATTAGAACCTCAGAAGAGGTCAAATCCCTCAGATCAGACAGGGAGAACAAAAAGAGAAAAGGGATCAAGGCGACCAACAAACGAGACCTCCTTTCCAGAACAAATATGCAGACGAGGATTTTGATTAGACATTCGACGACCAATTGTATTGTTGCGATGACCAAAACCTGCGTGTGTTCTTGACAAAGAGCGAGCATGATCAGTATATGAGTAGAAACGAAGACTTTATGCCAGAGGCTGATGATGATATGATACTCGAGATAGATTATGCATTGTCTTGGGAGACAGAAGAGTTCAGGAAATGTTATCAAAATGCCATCCTGCAGTTCCAGAAGAAGTACAACCTTCGAAGTAAAGACGTGTGTACCGAGCCGAAAAAAACGAACCCCATAAGGAAGCCTCCGGTGGACACCCTTTCCACAAGCCAACCGAGGTTGGACATCGCGGCCAAGGATATGATAGAGAAAGCTAAGTCGAAAGAGGAGGTCACCAAGAAAGCTCTAGAGACAGGATGGGAGGCGAGCATAAAAGAGGTAGAGAAAACTTGTCCCCCTTTCAATTTTGAACACAAGATGGCCAAAATAAAAATCTCTATCCCATTCAATGAACTTATTAAAAAGGGCAAGTATCGGGAACAAATCATTAAAATGATGAAAATGGGGGGGACCCCCGATACTCTGAATATTCAAGACGATCACCTTGCCATCCTTTTTGGTCTGCGTGTTGAAGAGACAAGTGATTCCGAAGATGTCCCCCCTTTCTATGTTAGTCTGAAGATCCATGACATGAACCTGCATAATGCCATGGTGGATTCTAGTGTGTTGCACAACCTCATGCCAAAGGTGATCATGGATGAACTAGGTTTGGATGTCACCGGTCCATACAAGGACCTTTTCTCCTTTGATTCGAGGAAATTCAAGTGTTTAGGCCTTATCAAAGACCTAGTTGTATCGTTGGCTCAAATCCCCACTAAGAACATTGTCATGGACGTGGTCGTCGCAGAAATACCCCCAAAATTTGGCATGCTTCTCTCGAGGTCATGGGATGAGAAGTTGAAGGGAACATTGTAGATGGATATGTCGTACGCCACTATCCCTGTTTTTGGCCACGACAGAAGGTTGTATAGAGAAGTGCTGCTGAAATACATGGTACGAAGCAAGATGCAGCCACACAATCATCCAATATACGTCATCTATACTGAGGTGGGTTCTTCTATATTCTACAATGAACTGAGTTTCGAGGAGGAAGAACCCACCGCCATCATAATAGCTGATGAGAAGATCGTGCAGGAAACAACAAAATGCACCGACCCAAAAGACCACGCATAAAACATGGTGTGGAACATGAGTTTTGACGACGCGGTCAACAGAGAAGGAGCTAGGGTCGATATATGGGTGAGCCCCCCTGAAGCAAGCACGAAGTTGTGCTCATACAATATCGTGTTTGAATGCACTAAGAACATGGCCAAGTATGAAGCACTAATATTGGGCTTACAGGTTCTGAAAGAATTGGGCATGCAGAAAATAGCAGTGCGTAGACATTCTGAGCTGATAATAAATCAGGTAAAGGGTCTATATCAGACCAAACACCCTAGGTTGAGTGTGTACAAGAATTTGGATTTGGACCTCCTTGAACGATTCTCAGAATATGACCTATCTGCTATCCCTAGAGAGAAAAATCAGATCATCGATGTTTTAGACGCCTTGGCCTTGGTTTATAAGATCCCCATCTTCCCAAACAAAAAATACGAAATCGAGGTCAAGCACATGCCAACAGTGCCTGATAATATCAAACACTAGCAAGTGTTTGATGATGACAAACAGGTGGAAACATTCCTCCTTATGAGCGACAAGTTCGCTAATACAAACATCGATGAGGAATGTTGCAGCAATGAATATGAGAGTGTGGATGCACACAGTAACAACGACCCTTGCCAAAACCAGATCACGGGAAGGGACATAATATAATTGAAAAATAATATTATTCCAAAGGGGTTGGTACCACTGGAAAAGATGTTTGATGAAAATGATGTGGCTAAGAACCCCAAGATCACTGCAAGCGAAGAAGACGTGGAAGTCTGCAACATCAGGACTGAGGAGAACCCAAAGATGGTGAAATTATCCAAGACACTCAGTCCAGAGGTCAAACAGGACTACGTAAAGCTCATGAAAGAGTTCCTGGACATTTTCACATAGAGCTAAAATGACCTGAAAGTGTATGACATGAAAGTGATCCAACATGTTATCCCTCTCAAGGAAGATCAAAAACCTTTCAAACAGAAGCTAAGACGGATAAATCCCATGTTGCTGTCGTTGATCGAGAAAGAGGTAAAAAAGATTTTCGATGCTAAAATTATTATTTCTTTGAGGTTCTCGAAATGGGTAGCTAATTTGGTACCTGTAAGAAAGAAAAGTGGTGATATAACACTATGTGTAGACTTCTGAAATTTAAATAAAGTGTCTCTCAAGGACCACTACCCCCTTCCTAAAATGGACTACATCTTGCAAAAAGTGGTGGGGTCCCAGACAGGGATGATTTTAAGGATGGAAATTTATTTTAAAATGTAGAAACCTTGGGGAATCTTACTAATCCTTCATATACCAACTATAAATGTTTGGTGATATTTTTGTAAAAATTTTAAATTTCTAAGGATTTTATATAGTTTTATAATTTTTTGGCGATTTTTAAGGTAAAATCATTTTATCCTATAGAATTTGGGTGAAACATTTTTAGAATAATGAATATTTTTTTGGGAAAAAACATGCAAAATTAGCCCACAAGTGAAATTTAGCCCCTAAAATCATCCCTGGTCCCAGAAGATGTCTATGTTGGACGGGTTCTCAGGATATAATCAGATCATGGTCCACCCAGATGACAGAGAGAAAACGACTTTCACAACTCCATGGGGAAAGTTCATGTATGCCAAGATGTTCTTCGACCTGATGAATGTTGGAGCCACTTTTTAGAGGGTCATGCACAACACGTTTGCTTATGAAAGGGAAAACTTCATCGTTATTTATCTGGACGACATCACTGTGTACTCTACCTTCGACAAACAACATCTCGAGCACCTAAAGAGATTTTTCCAGAAGTGGAGAAAATTTGGCATATCACTGAATCCAAAGAAGTCTCACTTCTCGGTAGAAGAAGGAAAGTTGTTAGGGAACATCATTTCCAAAGAGGATATTAGGATAAACCCTATCAGGGTTGAAGGGATCCTGAAGATCGACACCCTGCGTAGTAAAAAGGAGGTACAATCTTTCCTGGGAGAGGTGAAATTTTTTAGGAGATTCATCCCAAACCTCGCCAAAATCATAAAAAACATAACTTGCATGCTCAGGAAGGGAAACTAGATCAAGTGGAACCCGAAGGCCAAGAATTATTTTGAGGATATCAAAGTGGCACTGACAAAAGCTCCTATACTAGCTAGCTTGGATTTTACGAAATATTTTCTCCTGTTTTCATTCACCTCAGAACACACTATTGTCGGTGTGTTTCTACAGAAAGACAAACGGGATTTCGAAAAACCCATAGCTTACTTCAGTTGGACGTTGCGCGACGCTCCACTAAGGTATGACATTATGGAAAAATAAGTGTACACCTTAATGAAATCTTTGAAAGAACTCAACACATACATTTTTCACTCCCATTTCATTGCTTGTGTACCTAGTAGTTCAGTAAAAGATATCCTGACTCAACTTGACTCGGAAGGAAGGAGAGGCAAGTGGATAGCAGACATGTTAGAATATGATTTTGAAATAAAGACTACAAAGCTGATCAAAGGTCAGGGTCTCGCAAAGTTAATGGCGCATGCGGATTGCGATGTTGTAGACATGAATTTCATCATTGATCTATCGGAATGCCCCCAAGAAGAAAGAACTGCGCGGGCACCTCAAAAATTCATTGATTTTCTATGGTACGCAGACATCATATATGTGTTGGAAAATATTTAGGCCCCTCCAGGTGTGAGCAAGATTAAGGCCATATTTCTCAAGCTTAAAGCAGCTAGGTTACTGCATCCTGGACGACTCACTCTACTGGAAAGACCCCGAGGGAATATTGCTAAGCTATTTGCTGGAAGACAACACAAAGTGGTTCATACAAGAATTTCACAAAGGCCACTGTGGAGGAAACCACTATTGGAATACCACCACGCAAAAAATCATGAGGGTTGGTTATTACTAGCCTGCAATTTTCACTAACGTATATAAGGAGGTCTCTAGCTGCCACAAATTTTAGATTTTTGACGGAAGAAGAAAGTTGCAGCCCCTGCCACTAAATCCAATCTCAGTCGAAGAACCTTTCATGAAATGGGGTCTAGATTTCATAGGAGAGATAAACCCGCCATCGTCTGCGCAACACAAATGGATAAGCACGGTCATTGACTATTTCATGAAATGGATAGAGGCGATCCCCATGAAACAAGCTACCGATGCAATCATCATCCAATTTCTGGAGACAAACATCTTGTCGAGGTTCGGGTGTCCTGTTAATATCATTACAGATAATTCAGTCGCATTCACGTCTAAGACGATGGAGAAGTTTTTTCAGGATTACAACATAACCTTGGGACATTCCATGACGTACTATCCACAAGGAAGTGGGTTAGCAGAATCCTCGAACAAAATCCTGACCAGGATCATCAAAAGACTCCTACAAGAAAACAAGAGAACCTGGCATAAAAATCTTATCTACACGTTGTGGGCAGATCGGGTTACCACCAAGAAGTCTATATCAACGTTGCCTTTCCAGATTGTTTACGACGCAGATGAAATTTTCCCTACTCCACTGGAACTGCCCGTCAGGAAGTTATTGCAAGAATAGGAGGTCGAGCCAAATGATGCACAGAGGAGAATTAATCATCTAATTCACATGCAGCAGGCGAGAGAGCAGGTTTATAATCGGTCGCAGCTCCATCAGGAAAGGATAAATAAATCCTTCGATAAGCGCTCTAATCCAGAGGATTTCCGGTTGGGTGATATAGTTTTAGATGGGATGCGAGAAATGAAGGTAAAGGTAAGCATGCAAAGTTCGACCACCTTTGGATGGGTCTATTCAGAATCAGGGATCATAGTGGGAAAAATGCTTATTTTCTAGAAGTATTAGATGGAGAAATTTTTGATTGGGGCCCTGTAAACGACAGGTTCCTCAAACATTACTTGATGAAATAAGATCAATTTGAGTCATTTGTCATTGTAAATATTCATTTTATTTTACGTCGAGTCAGTAGATCAGCAGAAAATTGAAGCCCGAAGTGAAGGCCCTAAGTTTATGCTGAAGTCTTAGAAGTTGCATCGATAGGTTTAATTTGTTTTTTCATTCGTTAGTTATTTTTCTCAGTATCTAGAGGTCAAATAAATCCCAATGGTCAGGCACCTAGTCTACTGTTCTTTGCTACCTCATAGGGAGGATAACATCCCTTTTGGAGCCAACTGTTAGAGCCGCCATTTTTTTTTCCATTTTAAGAGTTAGTTTTAGGTCACATTGCGATCCATGCATCCAACCATGTGAAGTCAGGTACGTAGCACTGTGAGATTGAAGTCAACAAGTGGTAGGTTGGCCCTTGAAAACAGGAAGGGATGTCAGAGTCAAAACTCATATAAATGGTACGGGTATGTCTTTTCCAGGAGAGTCGAGCCCCGTTGGGAAACCAGTTTCTACGTGCCTAGGTCGAGTAATGTGGTTAATGGAAATCGCATTAGCAAGTACAACAGTTATTATTACTTCATAATGAAGGTTGAGGGAATGAAAAATCGTGACGTTCATATAATGCATGCCCAACAAACCTTATCACCTGTATCCTACACCCGGGGATTTTCCATGCAAAACCCGCAGCTCGATTTGGAACATATCGTTGCCATGAATTCACTGTCCTTCAGCATGATTTCCTTTCTTGTCGAATTCATTATAAATCTCAGACGTTTGACACTCTCTCCAATCGTAGAACCAGGCCCGAACTATGTTTACATTTTCCCTTGTCAGTCCAGTTTGTTCAAAGTTTCCCCCATGTGCATTTGTTGGATATACCACATGCTGAATACACATTTGTTGCGCCATGGTGACCCCTCAAAGCGTCAGGAAAGGTGCGCGGAGCAGAAAAACCACAAGTTTTGAGCCCCAAAAAGACTGGGGATCATTCCCACCTATGACAGACATTCCCAAAGACGTGAAAGTAACTTTTCTCTTACCTACAGAGAAGACCATACCAAATCACGCAAAGCCTGAGGTGGAGGGATTCACACAGGAAGGGAAAATAGTAGGAGATCCCTCTCCCCAACAACAAATGCCTCAAAGAAGGGGCAGTCCGAGAATAAACCATGAGATCGTGGAATCTCAAGTTACAGAAGAGCTACGCATCGGATCAATAATTGGAGAACTACTCAAATGCACCATCCGGCTAGAACCTGCTGGGGGATCAAGCCACGAATACAGGAGAAGAACAAGGAAATCGAATATCATGGGAGAAAATGAGAAAGATCCATATTAGCAACTGAAAAAGGCAAAGCTAGCTATCACCGAACTCTATCAAGAAAATGTGGAATTAAGGTGACAACTAGCGACAAAGGCTACAAAAGGGTCAGAAATGTAGGGTCGTGAAGGGAATGTGGCATGGTTGAAAAGGCAGCTCAGAGAGGCATAAGACACCATTGTACAACTGTGAGAAACACAGATTCTGACGGATGAAAGGCATATGAAATATTCCAGAGAATGAAAATGATCGAGAAGGAAGCCCGCATAGCCCTCACTAGAGCGCAGGAAAAACAAATTTAGTTGGCACCTGTCTCTGCACCCGCAAAGGATAAGATAAATATTGGCAGTTTTGAATGATACGTTTCTCTGAAATACACTACCATTTTGATAACGACCACGATGATCTAACAACTGCTTCCTGTGCGCAGTTCCCCAACAAATGATCACATCACAGAAATCAAATTCGTTATCACAGACAACAAGCTCACGATAGACACCTGTTCGTCAGGACACCTACTCAAAGGGACACAATGACACATATTTTCTCCATACCAAAGCCTAAACGACAATCACATCCCCATGGTGAACCTGCAAGTAGTCATAAGTAAACATGCATGATTATTGTCTATTTTTGGAAAGCACTATGCGAAGAGTCTCCAGCGCATGTTGCTCAATTTTCCTAGTATTAAGGGTTAGCAGTTAGTAAATAGGGTAGCCCAAGCGATGCCCTCATTTATATAATTCATCTTTTTTATGTAAGCCAGGTTGGTTGGAAAATGTGGTAGACAACAACTATTGTATGTAATCTGATTTTTGACCAGAATTTAATGCAAAGGTCCTATAGCTTGACGAAAAGATTCTAGTTGTGACAGTTGGATATATTGTTCTTTATTTCTCTGCGTATGTGCTTCTTGTTATCTGTACAACGCCCCTTGTTCACGCCAATTAGAAAAAATGCTTTCTTCTAAAGCTAACTCCTAATTCGCCCGCAGCGACGCTCTGAGTTACTTCCTTTATTTTCTCTCGCCACACATTACAGTTTTACACTAAAGGTTGTTGCTCGCTTAGCCTTATCCTCTCGAGTTCAGTCACTGAGAAATTTTCCCGTATTTTCCTCAGACCGACCCCATAGCCCAAGTTTTACTTTCTTGCACCAATATAACCAAAAATCATTATATCGTAGGTGTTAAATCTAGCCACTGCTTGTCAAAGCCATATCCTACGCAAAGACCGCGCCATTTCCGAGAGATCCCTCTCTAGATCCGAAAGGCTAGTTTTCAGGTCTCAAAGTTGGTTGAAAAAGTTACCTTCATCGTCTGTTTATCAGCTGAATAGATTTACATAGTGCTAACAGGTACAATAGAGTTGGTTGACCTGAAGGTGCAGTAGAAAGAAATGTTGGAAAAAGGTTACATCAGGTCGAGTGTATCACCATGGGGAGCACCAGCCTTGTATGTAAATAAGAAGCATGGTACCTTGAGACTGTGTATTGACTATAGGTAGCTGAACAATATTACCATCAAGAACAAGTATCCTTTTCCCATGATTGATGATCTTCTTGATCAACTCAGAGGAGTTGTTGTCTTTTGAAAGATTGATTTAAGGTATGGATATCACCAAGTCAAGATTAAGGATGACGATATCCACAAGGAAATATTTAGAACAAGGTGTGGGCACTATGAGTTTGTAGTGGTTCCATTTGGGCTTACAAATGCACCAACTACTTTCATTTACTTGATGAATAATGTGCTCAACAAGTATTTAGACAAATTTGTCTTGGTGTTCATGGATGATATTTTGGTTTATTCCAAGACTAGAGGAGAACATGAAGAACATATTAGGATAGTGTTACAAGTTCTAAGAGAGACCCATATGTATGCTAAGTTTAGAAAGTGTGATTTATTTCATAAGGAAATCCAGTACTTAGGACACATAATCTTAGCAGAGGGAGTGACAATAGATCCTGAAAATATCAAGGAAATCATGGATTGGCCTACCCCTAGAAATGAACAGAGGTAATATATTTTATGGGATTGTATGGGTATTATTAGAGGTTCATAAAGGGATTTTCCAATATTGGTATTCCCATTACCTCATTAAAAATAAAGGGGAAGAATTTTGTATGGTCACAAGAGTGTGAGGCTAGTGTCCAATAG
>ML836928.1:0-35310 GCA_009831015.1 Picea engelmannii | reverse complement strand
TCAAACCAAAAGTCAAGACGAACGATATGCTATGTGAGTCTAATGCAAAATTCAGGGGGAACGCACAACCTCTATGAGCATAGTCAGTCTAGTGCAAAAGTTAGGGGGAACATACAACCTCTGTGAGCATAGACAGACTAGTGCAAAAGTCAGGGGGAACATACAACATATCTGAGCCTAGTCAAACCTTGTGAGCCATAAGCAAAAGTCAAGGAATCTAGCAAAAGTTAGGTTGAATATAAAATTCCTATGAGCTAGAAACAAACGATATTCCTAATATTGTAAATGATATAAATGTATTGATCTAGTGCATTGGCACATGTAACATTATCCACCATGAAGAGAATTTTGAATTGCCTTGTAAATAGTCAAGTTGTAACTGAAGTCTCAAGTCTAGTTCTATTTTAGAACTAAAAGTGTAATGTTGAGTTGTAACTGAAGTCTTAAGTCTAGTTCTATTTTAGAACTAAAGTGTAATGTTGAGTTGCAACTGAAGTCTTAAGTCTAGTTATATTTTAGAACTAAAGTGTAATGTTGAGTTGCAACTAAAGTCTTAAGTCTAGTTCTATTTTAGAACTAAAGTGTAATGTTGAGTTGTAATTGAAGTCTTAAGGCTAGTTCTATTTTAGAACTAAAGTGTAGTGTTGAGTTGCAACTAAAGTCTTAAGTCTAGTTCTATTTTAGAACTAAAGTGTAATGTTGAGTTGCAACTAAAGTCTTAAGTCTAGTTCTATTTTTGAACTAAAGTGTAATGTTGAGTTGTAACTAGTCTCAAGTCTAGTTCTAAGTTCGAACTAAAGTATGAATTTGAGTTATGATTAACTCATGCAGACAGGTTACTATTTCGAGTCTCTCCTCTTCTCCTCTTCAACCTATATAAGCAAAGGTCGACCCCTCTCTTTAATACAATTTTGATATGCAAGTTAAGGGTGAAGCAATAGAGGCACATATCAATGATAAAGAGGCATCATCCCAAAGCATCATATCAGTGTTGTATATCAACAATAGAGGCAACATATCAAAGGTGTATTTCAGCAAGGTCTTTTAGGTATTTGTCAGGTCAGAGTCATCTTGGCAAGCTCTTTAATATTAGAACATTCATGGTGGATATTTGTAAGTGATATTACATTATTAATGCAATAAAGGAATATCGTTTGTTGGGGGTTTTCTCCCTGTATAGGGTTTCCTCAGGGTATATGTGTTGTTGATGTGCATGCTTACTCATCTACATAGTTATTGCTATTCAATTATGATTTGGTATTGTTGAAGTGTATTAAGATGGAATCAAAGTGTTGAAGAAAATAAAAGAATTAATCCACATAAGAAATCAAGCTCATAATTGAACATGTACTTCTATTAGGTTTTCCAATTGACCCTTGCCTCTTCAAGAGAGCATATCTATCAACAATATTAACTGCCTCAACCACCAATTTTGTCTCCCATAATTGGTCACATGACTCCATGCAGGTTCAAGTATGTTGGCAGGTGTGCATTTATGTTTTTCAATGTAGGATATATTTCTAAACAAGCTTCCTATTTTCTTTACTAAAAACATCTCATCTCCACCTCATCAGTCTACTTCATTGATTCCACATGTGATATCATGGCTAATACTTTCAAGGTTCTTCCCTTCTCGGTTAGTTGTGTGGTGTTTTCATTGATCAAAACATGATTACAAGTTTCATAAACAAAATCATATGACTTTTTTAGCATAATTACAATCATCGGGGAAAATAGGATGTTACATTCCCCTCCCCCTTAAAGAAACATCATCCTCGGTGTTTAAAACACCATGTATCTACATTGATTATATAGGGAAAAAATGGGTATGCCAATCTCATGGCATTTTCCAATTCCCATGTAGCCTCATCTGCTCCAAAGTGCTTCCATTACACCTTGACCTGCATGATGGCTCTATTGCAAAGCATTGTTTCTCTCATGTATAGGATGCATTGAGGTTTGGGCTAGAGATCTCCCTCTAGTTCCACCTATATCCCTATTCAATAAATAACATGAGTAGGATCATGAACATATTTTTTTAATAAATACACATGGAATACATTATGAGCTCTAACAGTAGCTGGTAGTGCAAGTCTTTATGCTATTGTCCCCACTCTTTCGAGGAATTCAAATGGTCCACAATAGTGGGGAACCAACTTAGCACACATTCCCATTCTCAAGGAACTTCTCTTGGGTTTCACTTGGAGATACACATGATCTCCCACTTTGAACTCTCTGAGAATTCTCTTGCTATTTGCACAACTCTTTTGTCTTTCCTGGGCTGCCTTTAGATTTTCCTTTATCTTAATCATTGCTTGTTTCATTGATTTTGGTCCAAGTGAAAATTTTTCCAATGGACTATCCGAGTTGATTGTAACTATGCACTTTATGCCATATATAACCTCAAAGGGGCTCCTTTTCAATGATTCCTAATAACCATTATTGTAAGCAAACTCTACAAGGGATAGATATTTTCCCATTGCTTGGATTGATGCATAACCTGCATCCTTAACATATCTTCTAGCACTATGTTCACTCTTTCAGTTTTACCATCTATTTGAGGATGGTAGGTCGTATTAAAAACCAACCGCACTCCCAAATCTGCAAACAAGATTTTCCAGAAATGTGAGGTGAGCTTAGCATCAATGTCTGAGATTATGGTCTTAGGAAGACCACACAATCTAAAAATTTCTTTTATAAAAATGTTAGCAACATCTATTGCCTTAAAATTACACGTAATAGGAATAAAAGGAGGTGCCTTGCTCAACTTATCCACTACAACCATGATTGTGTCATGTTACTTCAATATTTTGGTAGACTGGTAATAAAATCCATGGAGATTATCTCCCATTTCCACTATGTTATTTGCAAAGGCTGCAATAACTCAACATGATTTCTATGCTCAACTTTCACATGTTGGCACTCTAAACATTTAGCAATGTGCTCGACAATATCATGCTTCATCCCAAACCAATAATACAACTTCCGTGTTGTTGTTACCATCTTTTGATAACCAGGGTGACCTACATAAGGTATTCTATGGAACTCATCCATAATCAGATGTCTCAACTCTGTTGAATTAGGCACATACAACTTGTTTTTATACAACAACAAACCATCAACCCCAAGCTAATATCCTTCATACATTTTCTCCTAGGGTTCTTATTGTATCCCTTCTTTCATTCGATTGAAGAACTCATCTTCTTACAAGAGTTTTTAAATCTTCTACTTGATGTTAGACTCTCCTAAACTTGTAGCTACTAAGTGTACATCATGTACACTTCAGATGAGTGCATATTCCACTTTGTTCTCCTTTCCTTTAATGCGTTAGATGTCAAAATCAAACTCCCTGATCAACTCCATCCACCTGACATGTCTAGCATTCAAGCTTGGTTTGCCAAATAGATAATTCATACCATAGTGGTATGTCATCAAAAAAAACCATCTTCCTTGAAAATAATGTCTCCACATATTCAACGCATGCACAATCGCTGCAAGCTCTAGATCATGAGTGACATACTTCTTCTCATGCTCATTTAAATTTTGTGATTCATACCAAATCACTTTCCCTTATTGCACAAGAACCCCACCGAGTCCTTCTTTGCAGGTATCAATGAAAACCAAGAAATCCTTTTCAAGCTCTACAATATTTAGAACAAGGGAGTTAGTCAAAAGACGTTTCATCTATTGGACACTAGCCTCACACTCTTGTGACCATACAAAATTCTTCCCCTTTATTTTTAATGAGGTAATGGGAATACCAATATTGGAAAATCCCTTTATGAACCTCTAATAATACCCATACAATCCCATAAAATATATTACCTCTGTTCATTTCTAGGGGTAGGCCAATCCATGATTTCCTTGATATTTTCAGGATCTATTGTCACTCCCTCTGCTAAGATTATGTGTCCTAAGTACTGGATTTCCTTATGAAATAAATCACACTTTCTAAACTTAGCATACATATGGGTCTCTCTTAGAACTTGTAACACTATCCTAATATGTTCTTCATGTTCTCCTCTAGTCTTGGAATAAACCAAAATATCATCCATGAACACCAAGACAAATTTGTCTAAATACTTGTTGAGCACATTATTCATCAAGTAAATGAAAGTAGTTGGTGCATTTGTAAGCCCAAATGGAACCACTACAAACTCATAGTGCCCACACCTTGTTCTAAATATTTCCTTGTGGATATCGTCATCCTTAATCTTGACTTGGTGATATCCATACCTTAAATCAATCTTTCAAAAGACAACAACTCCTCTGAGTTGATCAAGAAGATCATCAATCATGGGAAAAGGATACTTGTTCTTGATGGTAATATTGTTCAGCTACCTATAGTCAATACACAGTCTCAAGGTACCATGCTTCTTATTTACATACAAGGCTGGTGCTCCCCATGGTGATACACTCGACCTGATGTAACCTTTTTCCAACATTTCTTTCTACTGCACCTTCAGGTCAACCAACTCTATTGTACCTGTTAGCACTATGTAAATCTATTCAGCTGATAAACAGACGATGAAGGTAACTTTTTCAACCAACTTTGAGACCTGAAAACTAGCCTTTCGGATCTAGAGAGGGATCTCTCGGAAATGGCGCGGTCTTTGCGTAGGATATGGCTTTGACAAGCAGTGGCTAGATTTAACACCTACGATATAATGATTTTTGGTTATATTGGTGCAAGAAAGTAAAACTTGGGCTATGGGGTCGGTCTGAGGAAAATACGGGAAAATTTCTCAGTGACTGAACTCGAGAGGATAAGGCTAAGCGAGCAACAACCTTTAGTGTAAAACTGTAATGTGTGGCGAGAGAAAATAAAGGAAGTAACTCAGAGCGTCGCTGCGGGCGAATTAGGAGTTAGCTTTAGAAGAAAGCATTTTTTCTAATTGGCGTGAACAAGGGGCGTTGTACAGATAACAAGAAGCACATACGCAGAGAAATAAAGAACAATATATCCAACTGTCACAACTAGAATCTTTTCGTCAAGCTATAGGACCTTTGCATTAAATTCTGGTCAAAAATCAGATTACATACAATAGTTGTTGTCTACCACATTTTCCAACCAACCTGGCTTACATAAAAAAGATGAATTATATAAATGAGGGCATCGCTTGGGCTACCCTATTTACTAACTGCTAACCCTTAATACTAGGAAAATTGAGCAACATGCGCTGGAGACTCTTCGCATAGTGCTTTCCAAAAATAGACAATAATCATGCATGTTTACTTATGACTACTTGCAGGTTCACCATGGGGATGTGATTGTCGTTTAGGCTTTGGTATGGAGAAAATATGTGTCATTGTGTCCCTTTGAGTAGGTGTCCTGACGAACAGGTGTCTATCGTGAGCTTGTTGTCTGTGATAACGAATTTGATTTCTGTGATGTGATCATTTGTTGGGGAACTGCGCACAGGAAGCAGTTGTTAGATCATCGTGGTCGTTATCAAAATGGTAGTGTATTTCAGAGAAACGTATCATTCAAAACTGCCAATATTTATCTTATCCTTTGCGGGTGCAGAGACAGGTGCCAGCTAAATTCGTTTTTCCTGCGTGCTAGTGAGGGCTACGCGGGCTTCCTTCTCGATCATTTTCATTCTCTGGAATATTTCATATGCCTTTCATCCGTCAGAATCTGTGTTTCTCACAGTTGTACAATGGTGTCTTATGCCTCTCTGAGCTGCCTTTTCAACCATGCCACATTCCCTTCACGACCCTACATTTCTGACCCTTTTGTAGCCTTTGTCGCTAGTTGTCACCTTAATTCCACATTTTCTTGATAGAGTTCGGTGATAGCTAGCTTTGCCTTTTTCAGTTGCTAATATGGATCTTTCTCATTTTCTCCCATGATATTCGATTTCCTTGTTCTTCTCCTGTATTCGTGGCTTGATCCCCCAGCAGGTTCTAGCCGGATGGTGCATTTGAGTAGTTCTCCAATTATTGATCCGATGCGTAGCTCTTCTGTAACTTGAGATTCCACGATCTCATGGTTTATTCTCGGACTGCCCCTTCTTTGAGGCATTTGTTGTTGGGGAGAGGGATCTCCTACTATTTTCCCTTCCTGTGTGAATCCCTCCACCTCAGGCTTTGCGTGATTTGGTATGGTCTTCTCTGTAGGTAAGAGAAAAGTTACTTTCACGTCTTTGGGAATGTCTGTCATAGGTGGGAATGATCCCCAGTCTTTTTGGGGCTCAAAACTTGTGGTTTTTCTGCTCCGCGCACCTTTCCTGACGCTTTGAGGGGTCACCATGGCGCAACAAATGTGTATTCAGCATGTGGTATATCCAACAAATGCACATGGGGGAAACTTTGAACAAACTGGACTGACAAGGGAAAATGTAAACATAGTTCGGGCCTGGTTCTACGATTGGAGAGAGTGTCAAACGTCTAAGATTTATAATGAATTCGACAAGAAAGGAAATCATGCTGAAGGACAGTGAATTCATGGCAACGATATGTTCCAAATCGAGCTGCGGGTTTTGCATGGAAAATCCCCGGGTGTAGGATACAGGTGATAAGGTTTGTTGGGCATGCATTATATGAACGTCACGATTTTTCATTCCCTCAACCTTCATTATGAAGTAATAATAACTGTTGTACTTGCTAATGCGATTTCCATTAACCACATTACTCGACCTAGGCACGTAGAAACTGGTTTCCCAACGGGGCTCGACTCTCCTGGAAAAGACATACCCGTACCATTTATATGAGTTTTGACTCTGACATCCCTTCCTGTTTTCAAGGGCCAACCTACCACTTGTTGACTTCAATCTCACAGTGCTACGTACCTGACTTCACATGGTTGGATGCATGGATCGCAATGTGACCTAAAACTAACTCTTAAAATGGAAAAAAAAATGGCGGCTCTAACAGTTGGCTCCAAAAGGGATGTTATCCTCCCTATGAGGTAGCAAAGAACAGTAGACTAGGTGCCTGACCATTGGGATTTATTTGACCTCTAGATACTGAGAAAAATAACTAACGAATGAAAAAACAAATTAAACCTATCGATGCAACTTCTAAGACTTCAGCATAAACTTAGGGCCTTCACTTCGGGCTTCAATTTTCTGCTGATCTACTGACTCGACGTAAAATAAAATGAATATTTACAATGACAAATGACTCAAATTGATCTTATTTCATCAAGTAATGTTTGAGGAACCTGTCGTTTACAGGGCCCCAATCAAAAATTTCTCCATCTAATACTTCTAGAAAATAAGCATTTTTCCCACTATGATCCCTGATTCTGAATAGACCCATCCAAAGGTGGTCGAACTTTGCATGCTTACCTTTACCTTCATTTCTCGCATCCCATCTAAAACTATATCACCCAACCGGAAATCCTCTGGATTAGAGCGCTTATCGAAGGATTTATTTATCCTTTCCTGATGGAGCTGCGACCGATTATAAACCTGCTCTCTCGCCTGCTGCATGTGAATTAGATGATTAATTCTCCTCTGTGCATCATTTGGCTCGACCTCCTATTCTTGCAATAACTTCCTGACGGGCAGTTCCAGTGGAGTAGGGAAAATTTCATCTGCGTCGTAAACAATCTGGAAAGGCAACGTTGATATAGACTTCTTGGTGGTAACCCGATCTGCCCACAACGTGTAGATAAGATTTTTATGCCAGGTTCTCTTGTTTTCTTGTAGGAGTCTTTTGATGATCCTGGTCAGGATTTTGTTCGAGGATTCTGCTAACCCACTTCCTTGTGGATAGTACGTCATGGAATGTCCCAAGGTTATGTTGTAATCCTGAAAAAACTTCTCCATCGTCTTAGACGTGAATGCGACTGAATTATCTGTAATGATATTAACAGGACACCCGAACCTCGACAAGATGTTTGTCTCCAGAAATTGGATGATGATTGCATCGGTAGCTTGTTTCATGGGGATCGCCTCTATCCATTTCATGAAATAGTCAATGACCGTGCTTATCCATTTGTGTTGCGCAGACGATGGCGGGTTTATCTCTCCTATGAAATCTAGACCCCATTTCATGAAAGGTTCTTCGACTGAGATTGGATTTAGTGGCAGGGGCTGCAACTTTCTTCTTCCGTCAAAAATCTAAAATTTGTGGCAGCTAGAGACCTCCTTATATACGTTAGTGAAAATTGCAGGCTAGTAATAACCAACCCTCATGATTTTTTGCGTGGTGGTATTCCAATAGTGGTTTCCTCCACAGTGGCCTTTGTGAAATTCTTGTATGAACCACTTTGTGTTGTCTTCCAGCAAATAGCTTAGCAATATTCCCTCGGGGTCTTTCCAGTAGAGTGAGTCGTCCAGGATGCAGTAACCTAGCTGCTTTAAGCTTGAGAAATATGGCCTTAATCTTGCTCACACCTGGAGGGGCCTAAATATTTTCCAACACATATATGATGTCTGCGTACCATAGAAAATCAATGAATTTTTGAGGTGCCCGCGCAGTTCTTTCTTCTTGGGGGCATTCCGATAGATCAATGATGAAATTCATGTCTACAACATCGCAATCCGCATGCGCCATTAACTTTGCGAGACCCTGACCTTTGATCAGCTTTGTAGTCTTTATTTCAAAATCATATTCTAACATGTCTGCTATCCACTTGCCTCTCCTTCCTTCCGAGTCAAGTTGAGTCAGGATATCTTTTACTGAACTACTAGGTACACAAGCAATGAAATGGGAGTGAAAAATGTATGTGTTGAGTTCTTTCAAAGATTTCATTAAGGTGTACACTTATTTTTCCATAATGTCATACCTTAGTGGAGCGTCGCGCAACGTCCAACTGAAGTAAGCTATGGGTTTTTCGAAATCCTGTTTGTCTTTCTGTAGAAACACACTGACAATAGTGTGTTCTGAGGTGAATGAAAACAGGAGAAAATATTTCGTAAAATCCAAGCTAGCTAGTATAGGAGCTTTTGTCAGTGCCACTTTGATATCCTCAAAATAATTCTTGGCCTTCGGGTTCCACTTGATCTAGTTTCCCTTCCTGAGCATGCAAGTTATGTTTTTTATGATTTTGGCGAGGTTTGGGATGAATCTCCTAAAAAATTTCACCTCTCCCAGGAAAGATTGTACCTCCTTTTTACTACGCAGGGTGTCGATCTTCAGGATCCCTTCAACCCTGATAGGGTTTATCCTAATATCCTCTTTGGAAATGATGTTCCCTAACAACTTTCCTTCTTCTACCGAGAAGTGAGACTTCTTTGGATTCAGTGATATGCCAAATTTTCTCCACTTCTGGAAAAATCTCTTTAGGTGCTCGAGATGTTGTTTGTCGAAGGTAGAGTACACAGTGATGTCGTCCAGATAAATAACGATGAAGTTTTCCCTTTCATAAGCAAACGTGTTGTGCATGACCCTCTAAAAAGTGGCTCCAACATTCATCAGGTCGAAGAACATCTTGGCATACATGAACTTTCCCCATGGAGTTGTGAAAGTCGTTTTCTCTCTGTCATCTGGGTGGACCATGATCTGATTATATCCTGAGAACCCGTCCAACATAGACATCTTCTGGGACCAGGGATGATTTTAGGGGCTAAATTTCACTTGTGGGCTAATTTTGCATGTTTTTTCCCAAAAAAATATTCATTATTCTAAAAATGTTTCACCCAAATTCTATAGGATAAAATGATTTTACCTTAAAAATCGCCAAAAAATTATAAAACTATATAAAATCCTTAGAAATTTAAAATTTTTACAAAAATATCACCAAACATTTATAGTTGGTATATGAAGGATTAGTAAGATTCCCCAAGGTTTCTACATTTTAAAATAAATTTCCATCCTTAAAATCATCCCTGTCTGGGACCCCACCACTTTTTGCAAGATGTAGTCCATTTTAGGAAGGGGGTAGTGGTCCTTGAGAGACACTTTATTTAAATTTCAGAAGTCTACACATAGTGTTATATCACCACTTTTCTTTCTTACAGGTACCAAATTAGCTACCCATTTCGAGAACCTCAAAGAAATAATAATTTTAGCATCGAAAATCTTTTTTACCTCTTTCTCGATCAACGACAGCAACATGGGATTTATCCGTCTTAGCTTCTGTTTGAAAGGTTTTTGATCTTCCTTGAGAGGGATAACATGTTGGATCACTTTCATGTCATACACTTTCAGGTCATTTTAGCTCTATGTGAAAATGTCCAGGAACTCTTTCATGAGCTTTACGTAGTCCTGTTTGACCTCTGGACTGAGTGTCTTGGATAATTTCACCATCTTTGGGTTCTCCTCAGTCCTGATGTTGCAGACTTCCACGTCTTCTTCGCTTGCAGTGATCTTGGGGTTCTTAGCCACATCATTTTCATCAAACATCTTTTCCAGTGGTACCAACCCCTTTGGAATAATATTATTTTTCAATTATATTATGTCCCTTCCCGTGATCTGGTTTTGGCAAGGGTCGTTGTTACTGTGTGCATCCACACTCTCATATTCATTGCTGCAACATTCCTCATCGATGTTTGTATTAGCGAACTTGTCGCTCATAAGGAGGAATGTTTCCACCTGTTTGTCATCATCAAACACTTGCTAGTGTTTGATATTATCAGGCACTGTTGGCATGTGCTTGACCTCGATTTCGTATTTTTTGTTTGGGAAGATGGGGATCTTATAAACCAAGGCCAAGGCGTCTAAAACATCGATGATCTGATTTTTCTCTCTAGGGATAGCAGATAGGTCATATTCTGAGAATCGTTCAAGGAGGTCCAAATCCAAATTCTTGTACACACTCAACCTAGGGTGTTTGGTCTGATATAGACCCTTTACCTGATTTATTATCAGCTCAGAATGTCTACGCACTGCTATTTTCTGCATGCCCAATTCTTTCAGAACCTGTAAGCCCAATATTAGTGCTTCATACTTGGCCATGTTCTTAGTGCATTCAAACACGATATTGTATGAGCACAACTTCGTGCTTGCTTCAGGGGGGCTCACCCATATATCGACCCTAGCTCCTTCTCTGTTGACCGCGTCGTCAAAACTCATGTTCCACACCATGTTTTATGCGTGGTCTTTTGGGTCGGTGCATTTTGTTGTTTCCTGCACGATCTTCTCATCAGCTATTATGATGGCGGTGGGTTCTTCCTCCTCGAAACTCAGTTCATTGTAGAATATAGAAGAACCCACCTCAGTATAGATGACGTATATTGGATGATTGTGTGGCTGCATCTTGCTTCTTACCATGTATTTCAGCAACACTTCTCTATACAGCCTTCTGTCGTGGCCAAAAACAGGGATAGTGGCATACAACATATCCATCTACAATGTTCCCTTCAACTTCTCATCCCATGACCTCGAGAGAAGCATGCCACATTTTGGGGGTATTTCTGCGACGACCACGTCCATGACAATGTTCTTAGTGGGGATTTGAGCCAATGATACAACTAGGTCTTTGATAAGGCCTAAACACTTGAATTTCCTCGAATCAAAGGAGAAAAGGTCCTTGTATGGACCGGTGACATCCAAACCTAGTTCATCCATGATCACCTTTGGCATGAGGTTGTGCAACACACTAGAATCCACCATGGCATTATGCAGGTTCATGTCATGGATCTTCAGACTAACATAGAAAGGGGGGACATCTTCGGAATCACTTGTCTCTTCAACACGCAGACCAAAAAGGATGGCAAGGTGATCGTCTTGAATATTCAGAGTATCGGGGGTCCCCCCCATTTTCATCATTTTAATGATTTGTTCCCGATACTTGCCCTTTTTAATAAGTTCATTGAATGGGATAGAGATTTTTATTTTGGCCATCTTGTGTTCAAAATTGAAAGGGGGACAAGTTTTCTCTACCTCTTTTATGCTCGCCTCCCATCCTGTCTCTAGAGCTTTCTTGGTGACCTCCTCTTTCGACTTAGCTTTCTCTATCATATCCTTGGCCGCGATGTCCAACCTCGGTTGGCTTGTGGAAAGGGTGTCCACCGGAGGCTTCCTTATGGGGTTCGTTTTTTTCGGCTCGGTACACACGTCTTTACTTCGAAGGTTGTACTTCTTCTGGAACTGCAGGATGGCATTTTGATAACATTTCCTGAACTCTTCTGTCTCCCAAGACAATGCATAATCTATCTCGAGTATCATATCATCATCAGCCTCTGGCATAAAGTCTTCGTTTCTACTCATATACTGATCATGCTCGCTCTTTGTCAAGAACACACGCAGGTTTTGGTCATCGCAACAATACAATTGGTCGTCGAATGTCTAATCAAAATCCTCGTCTGCATATTTGTTCTGGAAAGGAGGTCTCGTTTGTTGGTCGCCTTGATCCCTTTTCTCTTTTTGTTCTCCCTGTCTGATCTGAGGGATTTGACCTCTTCTGAGGTTCTAATTCCTAGGAGGTGGGTCGTTTTGTTCTCAGGAAACAGGTATATTTCCCATGGAAATTCTCTCCATCAAATTCTCCATGGTCTTCATAATCATGTTGAATTTATCGTCTGAGGACCGCGACGTTAATGGTTGTGCATCTCCCTGGGGTCTCTTGTCGCCTTGGTTGAAACTTGGTTTTATTTTTCCCAACGCCATCATGTTTACTTTGACTTTGACATCATTACCCATTATAGCATCCAGATTTGTTGATCTTCTTTCTCTTAACAACAGGGAGGAATAATTTTCAAAGGAATCAGCGTACCGCAACTGCGCAGCGCGGGGGGGGTGGCTTGGCTTTTGCAGGGATCAAGTTGTACACTTTCAAAAAATGGGCTGAAAATTCTTTCACCATCTCTTCTAGTGCTTTCTTCATGTTATTTTATTGTGTCAGTATTTGTAAAGGGTTTTTCTTGTCCCCCCATCTATCTAGGAACGATGTCTCGAATGTGGCAAAGTCTCGAATGCTCGCGGGAGGGAGGGATTTGAACCATTTTATTACATCTCCTGAAAGGCTTTGTGTAAACAACCTCATTTTTGCATCTGCATAGTCCACCTCCTCCAGGTCGATGAAATCGTTAAACCAATCCAAGTGCCTTTGGCAGAAACATTTTCCTCAGCATCATAGAGCTTGATCCTCTGAATATAGTTTTGAGGCATGTCATGCAATTGGGAAGGCAGGATGAGGGGAGTGAATCTGGCAACCATAACCCTAGGAGGATTTAGATTCTAAGGGATATTACTTGATACTAGGGCTTGGAAGTTTTTTGGGTCGAAAATAGTCTCTTCCAAACTGGTTTCTAACTTCGACCTGAACAGCTTTTTTCTCAAAGAATGCGTCAAACTTCAGATCCTCAATGCTCTGCATGTCATCTTTGGGAAAGGATAGCCTTCTGTCCCAGTAGTAGAAAAGGTCTGGTGCCTGCTCTCGAGCCTTACGCAGGATATTCTTGGGGTTGTACCAGGCTTCGAGGGGTTTGGGTTAGGATTATCTCTGGTGTAAATCGTCTTTGGAGCCAGGTTTCCTGAATGGTTCTACTTGGAGCTACTGGTCTGTTTGGACTGCAATTTCCAGGGTAAGTTTTTTCAGCTGGTATGGATGTTTGTCCCTCTGTTACCCTCAGGGGTCAAACTGCAGCGTTTTTCATTCTCCCAGGGAAAATATATTCAACTTCTTCCTCGAAAACGACGCCAGAATGTTAGCACTTCGTAAATGTGTTTGGCTAATAAAAAGACGATGAAGGTAACTTTTTCAACCAACTTTGAGACCCGAAAACTAGCCTTTAGGATTTGGAGAGGGCTCTATCGAAAATGGTGCAATATCTGTGTACGATATGGATTTGAAAACCAATGGTTAAGTTTAACGCCTACGATATAATGAGTTCCGGTTATATTGGTGCAGGAAAGTAAGACTTGGGCTATGGGGTCGGTCTCAGGAAAAGACATGACAAATGACTCAGTTACTGAACTCGAGAGGATAAGGCTAGGTGAGAAACAACCTTCAGTGTAAAACCGTAATGTGTGGTGGGACAAAATACTAGAAGTAACTTAGAGTGCCGCTGCGGGCGAATTCAGAGTTATCTTTAGAAGAAAACGTTTTGTCTAAGTGGCGCAAACAAGGGAAGTTGTACAGCGAATCTGCAGGTTCGAAAAATCGTTCTGAAATAGATAGAAAAGATATGAAATAAAGATAACAGGAAGCACATACGCAGAGAAAGAAAGAACAATACATCCAATTGTCACAACTATAATCTTTTCATCAAGTTACAAGACCTTTGCATTAAATTCTAGTCAAAACTCAGATTACATACAATAGTTGTTGTCTACCACATTTGCCAACCAACCTGGATTACATCAAAAATATGAAATATATAAATGAGGGCACCACTTGGGCTACCCTCTTTCCTAACTGCTAACCCTTAAAACTACAAAAACTGAGCAACATGTGTTCGAGACTCTTCACATAGTGCTTTCCAAAAATAGACAATAATCGCGCCTGTTTACTTATGACTGCTCGCACGTTCGCCACAGGGATCTGATCATCGGTCAAGATTTGGTATGGAGAAAAGATGTGTTGTTGTGTCCCTTTAAGCAGGTGTCCCAGTGAACAGGTGTCTGTCGGGAGCTTGTTGTCTGTGATAACGGCTTCGATTTCTGTGATGTGATCATTTGTTGGGGAACTGTGCACAGGAAGCAGTTGTTAGATCGTCGTAGTCATTATCAAATGGTAGTCTATTTTAGAGAAACATATCATTCAAAACTGCCAATATTTGTCTTATCCTTTTTGGGTACAGATACGGGCGCTAGCTAAACTCATTTTTCCTACGTGCTGGTGAGGGCTACGCGGGCTTCTTTCTCGATCATTTTCCATTCTCTAGTATATTTTGTATGCCTTTCTTCTGTCAGCCTCTGTGTTTCTCGCAACTGTAAGATGGTGTCTTGCACCTCTCTGAGCTTCCTTTTCAACCATGCCATGTTCCCTTCATGACCCTGTGTTGTTGATGCTTCTGTAGCCTTTGTCGCCTGAATTCCATGTTTTCCTGATAGAGTTCGACGATAACCAACTTTTCTTGCTTCGGTTGTTGAGATGTCTCTTGCTCATTTTCTCCCATGATATTCGATTTCCTTGTTCTTCTCCTATCTTTGCAGCTCAATCCCCTAGCAGGTTCTAGCCGGATGGCGTGTTTGAGTAGTTCTTCAGTTACTAATAAGACGTGTGGCTCTTCTGCAACTCGAGCTTCCACGATCTCTTGATTTTTTATCGGCATGCCCCTCCTCCAAGGAATTTTTTGTTGGGGAGAGGGAACTCCTACTGTTTTCCCTTCCTGTGTGAATCCCTCCACCTCAGACTCTGTGTGATTTGATATGGTATTCTCTGTAGGTAAGAGAATATTTCCTTTCACATCTTTGCGGATGTCTTCCGCAAGTGGGAACGACTCCCAGTCTTTTTGGGGCTCAGACCTTGTGGTTTTGCTGCTCTGTGCACCTTTCCTTGCTCTCTGAGGGGTCGCCATGGTGTGAAAAATGTGTATTCTACACACGGTATATATAAAAAATGCACCGGAGGAAAAATTTGAACAAACTGGACTGGCAAGGGAAAATGTAAACAAAGTTCGGGCCTGGTTCTGCGGCCGGAGAGAGTGTTGAACGTCCGATATTTATAATGAATTAGAAAAGAGAGGAAATCATGCTGAAGGACAATGAATTCATGGCGATGAGATGTTCCAAGTCGAGTTGCAGGTTTTCCATGGAAAATCCCCACGTGTAGGATACAGGTGATAAGGTTTGTTGTGAATGCATGATACGAATGCCACGATTTTTCATTCCCTCAGCCTTCATTATGGATAGATAATAAATGGTGTACTTGTTGATGTGATTTCCATTAACCACTTGAATCAACCTAGGCACATAGAAACTGGTTTCCCAACGGGGCTCAACTCTCTTGGAAAAGACATACCCGTACCACTTATATGAGTTTTGACTTTGACATCCCTTCCCGTTTTCAAGGGCCAACCTGCCACTTGTTGACTTCGACCTCATGGTGCTATGTACCTCAATTCACATGGTTGGATGCATAGGTTGCAACGTGACCTAAAACCAACTCTTAAAATGGAAAGAAAAATGGCAGCACTAACAGTACTTATCCTGTAAGGCACTTTCGATGTTGGCACCACTCCAAGTACAATATCTATTGAAAAATCAAGATCTCTCGTTGGAGGTAATCCAAGCACCTCTTCTGAAAATATATTCTTAAACTCAAACAACACATGGTGATATTCATCCTTCAACTCCTTGTTCTCTGCTAAGTTATGAACTTGTGTAGCATACAAGCGACACCCTTTCCAACTGAATTTATTAAGCTGCAACAACGATATTTTTCTTACTGAAATGGGATTATGAAGGCCTTGAAAAATTCTTTCATTTCCTTCTTCATCTTCGTGCTCTAAAGTTTTCTGATAATATTTTAATTTTGCCTTGTGGGAAACTAGCCAATCCATACCTAGTAGTACATCATATGATCCTAGGGGTAGGATATTCAAGGTTTCTCATGCACTCGGTCCACTTATCTCAAATGGACAAGCTTATATGACCTTAGCCGCTTTTCTCTTAGTTCCTATGGCTAATTGAACTAACCATTCTTTTGCATGTTTCTTTCGTTGTAAGCCACATGATTCAACAACTTGAGGTGAGACATAACTAAGGTTAGATCCAGGGTCAATTAAACTAGAAACATGTTGCTTGTAAATTATACCTTCCAACTCCACTACAAAAACTTGGTGGTCTTCCTATTGATTCTCCACAACTGCATATATCCTCAACACACTTATGGCCACATCATTGATTGTGGTTACTTCCTACACATGATAAACTTTCTTGCTATCATGTTGTCTATGAGGGAAATTCCTTAATAAGTGTGCTTTTCCACATCCCCAGCATTGAAAAGGTCCTTTCTTAGGCTCCTCCGCTCTTTCTCTTACCTACTCTGTTATACTATTTTCACTTTGAGATGGAAAATTTTGTTGTTGTACACTTCTACTTGGTGACCAAAATCTGTAGCCTTCTTTGATTTCTTGCATGGAAGTGACCCAAATCCATTTTTCTGGAATCTGCTCTTATCCTTCCTCTTCCCATCCTTAGAAGGATATTTCTTATGATTATATTTATCATAACAACACTTAGTTGTCCTTATAGTGTCCTCCAACATCTTTTGATTATCAAACTCAATTATGTCCTGGTAGGATTGTGAAAATCCACTAGGAAAATGGTGCACTCTTGTTTTCTCGTCCTTGAGGTATGGAACATATATCAGTAGTTCCAAGAATATTTTAGCATAGATGATCCAGGAGGATCCATAACACTTAGAGAGGTCCAGGAGGATCCAGAAATGCTTAAAATTTTATTATCTCAAATTTTATCTAAAAGTACTTCATTTCTTAGAGCTCGATGATAGCTTTCCAACAATGCAAAAATCACCTCAAATGGAGTTCGTATGCAAAAGTTATGGCCAGTCAAAGTTTTGGTCAAACCAGGTCAAAGACCCAAAAGGGGGTGACACATGGCACCAATGAAGGGGTGACACGTGGCACCACTATACACGTTTGTATAGCTAAGTTGGAAAGGTGATTAGGAAACCTTTCAAGCACATGTGGACTAATCAAATATTGACATGTGGCAAGTTCGTACAGGCTTAATTGGACCAATGAAATACCACCACGTGGCACTCTCCCACTAGCCTCTAATGGGTATGGTGTATTAAAAATTTTGTGGGTCGACAAGAGTCAAACCTCTGACCTCCTACCCAACATTACCATGACCTACCAATAGACCAAACCCTGCCCAACATTACCATGACTTACCAATAGACCAAACCATATGACTTAATAGTCATGTGGAAAATAATATATTTGAAGTGCAGTTAAGGTATGGTCGGCTAGAAAAATGATGAGGGATAAACCCCAGACCCTTGGTTCACATGGTATCTAATGAAACTGCACCCTAAATTCATGCAAGGCTAACAACAAATATTCCAACGGATATAACAAGCACTAGAGGGAGAGGTCAGCGGGGTTGAACCTGTGACCTCCACCCACATAAAAAAAAACTTTAACCAATACACCATGCATACCACCTTTGACGGAGATTCCGTGCAATATGGTTTTCGATTGATTCCATGGTTAACCCAATGTGAGGACCACAGTTAGGAATATGGATTATTTAATACCAAGCACATATCTCGAGGTTAGCACGAGGTATACGTGAACATAAATCTCGAGGTAGCATGAAGTACAAGGAAGGTACAGTGCATTGGTTTTTGTGCTAAGGAGGAAAAGAGTTATGTTTTTGTCTTTATTTTCATGCCATGGAGCACTAATTTAGAATATAACCTTGTTTATAATCATTATTCTCATTTTCTCGAGAGGAGCATGATGGTGATGTTATTTTTGTGCTAAGATGTTTTCTATGAAAGTCTTAGTCCAAATTTCCATTTATGAGCGCCACAGTGCATCATTTGGAGTGTAAATAGGGTTAAATTGAGCTAGTTCAAAATATGATCGATTTTATATTCATTTTGTTGGTTGTGGAGCCTGATTATCTTCATGTTTCATAGGTCTTTGTTTTCAGCTGTGTTTATACCCCATGAAGTATGTACACCCTGGAATATTGTACAACCCTCTACGTGGGGGGGGTTGTAGGGGGGTCTTTCCTCCCCTGAGGGGTCCAGGGGCGTCTTTCCCCCCCTGAGGGGTCCAGGGGGCTCATCCCCCCGGCTAGGGGGTCCATGGGAAAGAGGGACCACGGCAGGGTTTTGGGGGCAAAGCCCCCAAAGGAAAAATTGTCGTGTAAATGTATATTGTAATTTCATAGTAAATCTGGACCATTCATTATAATGTCGTAGATCTAACGATAGAATTCATGTTAGGGTTTTTTTCCCTAGAAGGAAACCCTCTTTTGTGAGGGAAATGTATTTCAGCTAGGAATCATTGTGAATGTTGTATTCTAAGAGAGGAGACTGTGAGAGAAAGAAGAGGAAGTTATAGCTAGTGTGTTGTAGGTTGTATGCCTTCATTTTGCTGGATAATAAAAAGGAACGACTTGGAAATTTCTCTGGTGGATGTAGCCCACACTGGGTGAACCATATATATCTATTTATCTACTGTATTGTGTATCTTTTGTGTTTTATTTCCGCTTTTTTTATTGCTCTGCGATCCTGTTTTTCTAACACCTTTCTCTCAGAATTTTGAGGGGAATTCGATGGTAAACTCTATTTTTGGGTTTGAATAGAAGAATTGAAGAATGAATTCAAATTTGGATTTGAAAGTCTATTTTCATTGTAATTTTGACATTTGAGATTATGGAAAGTAGTCGCATTGTTTAAAGGGGACTCAAAGATGTTGATAAAATGTTATCTTATTGATTTCTTTTATTTTGTGTTGTGCCATCTCATGTGATTATGCAAATTATCATCATTTTCATGAAGTTTTGGATAAGTAAAGTTTCACATGTGTTATGAAAGTATTTCAAATACGATCAAGAATTATTATGAATCAAGTTAGATGTTAATATGTGTGTTGTAAAGAAATAATTAGAATCTAAGGATTTTCAGATCAAGTTGGTATCAGAGAAGGTTTTTGACAAGTATTTTCAAGTTGATGTGATGAGGTCCAAGACTCAAGTGTTGAAGGTGTTTGAATGATCCAAGTATAGATATCTTTTTTTATATGACAACATCAGTAAATATCTCATGAATTCAAGGCTTGAGAAGGTTACTAATCGATAGATTCAAAAGGAGCATTATGAATTAAGGATGCAACTACATTCTCTTGAGGAGGAGAAGAAAAAGCTTCAAGATCAATTAATATGTCATGAAGAATTTTATAGAAGTATTTGTGCTGAATTAGAAAGAAATTTGTAGGCTAAGAATCATATTTTGGCACCATTCTATGCAATTGGGAAAGTAGAGATGAAAAGTCTCCTATCCAAGAGAAACTATTTCCTTCAAAAGGTATGATTGAGAAAGATTATCCCTTGTATTCTTCTTCTCCCCGTCAAGATGGAGAATTATCAAGGATGGTTGAAGTAAGGAGAAATTCAGATGAAGAGGTCATTCATAAGCAATTGGTCTTACCTTCTAGCCCAGGGAAAGGTAACAAATATAAGACATATCTAGAAAGAGATGTGCATTCTAAAGAGGGAGTGGAGACATTTCCCACTAGCAAGATTGGTGTAAATGTATAGTCTAAGTATCCATGTGATTCCTATGGAACTAGTAACCATGATAAGGTGAAATATAGAAGAAGACAGTTCATGCAAAAAAATCCATCCAAGATAAAGGCCAAAGGTAAAGGTCATTTTCCAAGACAAAAGAAAAATGGGAATGACAAGAAATAATTATGGTTCCAAGATGGGAACAAGAAACTCTTCTCTTATTGTGGTAAGAGTGGACATCATATAGAGAAGTGTTGGACACTTTATCCACACTTATGTATGAAATAGAACCAGTAATATGTAAAGACACTTGCAAGAAAACGGGTAGCAGCCCCAAATGAATTTAATAGTCTTGTTGAAATATTCGAGAAATAATTCTTCTTAATGGTTGGTTTTAATAGTGTAACAAACAAAGATATCGAGGTGTGGCTTATTGATAGTGGCTCATATCGCCACATGACAGGAATGAGATCGATATTCCTTAATTTCTCAAACATTGACACATATTTCTATGTAGGATATGGAACTAACACTAGACACGCAATAAAAGGGTTTGAATATGTAATATTAAAGCTCGAATCAGGAGGACTTTTGGGGATAGAAAATATTTTATATGTTCCAAATTTGAAATTAAACCTACTCTCAGTTGTATCTTTTGAATATAAAGGATATGCAGTTGTGTTCCAAGACGAATATTTACTTGTGTATTCAAAGGAAGATATTCAAGACCCAAAAGCAATGCTTGGTGTTAGAAAGGAGAGGTTATATAGGTTACTAGGAAGACCTATAATTGGGTCCAATAGTTTCTTGGATTCAAAATCAATGTCAGATATATTGTCAGAGATAAGAATCTATGACACTACTTATAGTACTAAGGAAAGAATGAGTCCATGAAGAAGTCACCTATTGGAAAATATTCCATTATGGAAATAATTTGTAAATATGTATATTTGTAAAATTGCAAATATAGTATGCATATGTAAATGCATTTTTTTTAAGTATATTTGTAATGTTGTATTAGAAGGCTTGTTAGCCACTCATTAAAGAATGTTAAGAGTGAGAGGAATCTTGTAAAGGTTTCTATATAGCCACTTTATTCAAGAGTGAGAAAAATATCATAGGGATTTCTATATAGCCTCTCTTTAAAAAATTATAAGAGTGAGAGGGATCTTGTTCGGAGTTTATAAATCCTTTCGAAAACAATATAGACAATAATAGTTGTCTTATTATCAACTAAATGACTACATATGGATCAAATTTTCTAAGTTAACATTATTTTTCTAAAGAACTGAAGGTGAAGGAATGGAAGAGTGCAGGTAGTTGGAACATGTAGATCAAGAGTGGGAAGAACATCAAAGTTATGTAAATCTTCCTAGAGGTGGTAGAGAAATAATATTCTTTGTAAAGATAAGAGGTAAATACTTTGTAAAGATAAGAGGTAAATACTTTGTAAATATGTATGTTATAAGTATCTGCAGGATTTTATGTCGTGTTCATGTAGATATATGCCTTGAGTAGAATCAAGTCAAATGGTAAATATGCCTATGGAGAACATGTTAAGAGGTGCTTTGATGGTAGGAGAGAGGAAATGAATAGGGAATTCATTCAAAGAATCCAACAGATACATCAACAATACAATAATAGTGAGTCAAAATGGGAAAGGCATAGATCAATATTCAACTTGGTTTTTATGATGGTTGAGATAGACTATCTTCAACAGAGAGGGAGATGGGAATGGATTTTGAGTACACAATTTATATTTGGATATTGTATAACAAATAAAAATGAGAAAAAAATTGTGATGAAGGAATCAATGAGACAGAATTGGGGCTAGATCTAAACTAGCATCAGTAGCCGAGAGAAAAGAGCCAAAGTTAGAGCTATTGTCAGGAGCCAGAGTTAGAGCTCCAATTCAAAAAAGAAGATAAAAGTACATTGATCTAAAATGAACAAGTCTAAGATAAGAATTAGTCCCTGAATATTCAGCAAGGTGGAAGAGTGAATAATCTTCATCGTCACTAAGTTACAGTATAAGATAATTTTAGTAAGGTGGAAGAGTGAGTAAGAGTTATCATCACTAAGTTGTTGAAATATTCATACTTTTGGAGTAGCAAAATTTATTCAGTGGGAAGGTGTGATCCAGGAGGATACAAAACACTTGGAGAGCTCCAGGAGGATCCATAAATGCTCAAAATTTGATTATCTTGAATGTTCTTGAAAATAACTTCATTTCATAGATCTTAGCAATATTTTTTCAATGATGTAAAAATCGCCTCAAATGGATTTCATATGCCAAATTTATGGCCAGTCAAATTTTTGGTCAAACTAGGTCAAAGGCCTAAAAAGGGGGTGACATGTGGCATCACTGAAAGGGTGACACGTGGCATGACCATACAAATATGTACAACTGAGTTGGCAAGGTGACATGGAAACCGTACAATCATAAGTGGACTAATCAGATATCAACACATGGCAAGTCCGTACAGGATTAATTGGATCAATGAGAGACCAACACATGGCAATCTCCCATTGGCCTCTAATGGCTATGGTGTATTAAAAATTTTGTGGGTCAACAGGAGTCGAACTGCTGACCTTCTTCCCAACGTTACCATGAATTACCAATATACCAAACCATATGAATTAATAGTCATGTGGAAAATAATATATTTGAAGTGTAGTTAAGGTATGGTCAGCCTGAAAAAGGGGCAAGGGCTAATCCCCTGACCCTCGATTCACATGGTATCAAACGTAACCATTCCCTACATTCACGTAGGGCAAGAAATAAATATTCCAACAAATATAACAAGCGCCAAAGGGGGGATAGGTCTGCGGGGGTTGAACCTGTGACCTCCTCCCACATAACACAGAGCTTTAACCAATGTGTCATGCACCCCACCTTTGACGGAGATTCTGTGAAATATGATTTTGGATTGATGTCATGGTTAACCCAAGGTGCAGACCCTAGTTGGGAATGTGGCTTATTCAAGGTCAGGCACAGATCTTGAGGTCAGCACAAGGTATGAGCAAACATATATCCCGAGGCAACATGAAGTATGAGAAATTTATAGTGCATCGGTTTGTGTGACAAGGAAGACAAGAGTCATGGTGTTGTATTGATTTGTGTGCCATGGACCATTGATTCAGAATATATCCTTGTTTTTATTTATTTTTCTCATTTTCTTGAGAGGAGCATGATGGTGATGTTACTAATGTGCTAAGATGTTGTCTATGGAAGTATTATTCCAAATTTCCATTTATGAGCGCCATAATGCATCATTTGGAATGTAAAGAGGGTTAAATTGAACAAGTTCAGAATATGGTCGAGTTTATGCTCATTTTTCTCATAATTTCGAGGGGAATTCGATGGTAAACTCTATTTTTGGGTTTGACCAGCAAAATTGAAGATTGACTTCAGATTTGGCTTTGTAAGTCTATTTTCATTGTAGTTTTGACATTTGAGATTATGAAAAGTAGTCTCGTTGTTTAAATGGGACTCAGAGATGTAGATAAAATGTTATCTTACTGAGTTATTTTATTTTATGTTGTGTCATCCTACATGATTCTACAAATTATTGTCATTTTCATGAAGTTTTGGGAAAATAAAGGTTCACATGTGTTATGAAAAACTTTCAAATACAATCAAGAATTATTATGAATAAAGTTAGATGTTAAGATGTGTGTTGTAAAGAAATAATTAGCATCTAAGGATTTTCGGATCAATAGGCATCCATGGTGAGTTAACCCACTTATGCTCATGAAATTCCTTAATTTTTTCATCATAATACTTTTCGGATAGGTATTCCTTTTGGAAGTATTTCTCAAATTTCTCCCAAGTCATCTTGTTTTCCTTCAATCCTTTAATTTCTTTGAGGTATTCCCACAAAATGGAGGCTCCACCATTCGGATTGAAAATGGAAATTCTTTCCTTGGTATTTTCGGAATAATTTTGTACCCAAAAATACTTCTTCAGACCAAACAACCATGCTTCGGCTTCTTCTCCTTTCTTAATTTCTCCATCAAAGGTAGGTGGTTTATCCTTCTTGAACTCTTCAGTCAGAGGACTCTATGAATGTCTCTTCATTTTCCTCGGAACGCTCAATCCGTTGTCACTACTGGAAAAATATTTGGAAGAAATCTTCCTACTAGATGACTTTGTTTAAATACTTCCACTAGATTTACTCTTCTTAACATTCATATGCCTTCTCTTGGAAGAACTCTTTCCCACCTCACTATGATCCAATCCATGCTTTTGGGAATCTGAAGGGGTTTTCAACTTCTTTTATTTTTGTAACTTTGCATTACTAGGGACTTGTTGTAGATGCTTCTGAATTTTAGACAAGCTCTACAATAACACTGCATTCAACTCTACATGTTCAACCTAGGCTCTCATAAGCCTCTCATTATCTACCTTCAAGCTTCTAACAGTGGCCATCAAATCTAAAGGGTTTCTCTATCCCTCAGACCATTATATTCCTCATCTCTTATATGTGAGGTGTCTTCCATGCTACATTGCACCATTCACCTCCTCCTTCCTTTTAGTATGTCCTATGTGATAAAACAACAGTCATTATTAGCCATTATATCATCATTTTAAAACATGCATACTAAGAAACATTAAAAGGATTTCTGAAATAGTTTTAAGCAACCTCGGTGATCCAATCAAGCCTAGAGTTTTAACCTAGCTCTGACACCACTCTATAACATACCCAACCCCCTAAACCTTACTTAATATGGTGGGATGTTGAATTTCATCTTATCCTCGTGACTTTCTATTGTATTCATCAGTCATTTAAGTGAGGACTTCTCTTATCATATCTAAAATTATGTTAACTCTCATTAAATCTTAGAGAAGTATCTTCACTTAGTTTACTGAAGTGCCTAGATCCCTAAAAATACTCAATTGGACATCTAGGTTTACTCCTCCCCATTAGATAAATGATCTGTGGCTATTCAAATTCATCCCCATCAGAATGCCCGACCACCTAGGTCAATCCCTTCTCCGACGACAATATCCCAATAGATCGTCCTCTGAAATCCAATGAACCTCAGACCTAGGGTTCCAACGAATTTTCTTTACATCGGGGACTCTATTTACCTGATGGTTACTTCTCACTCAAACATCCATTATGTTGAGGAAAAGAGATGGAAGCTCTCCTCAAAACATTTTTTCGAAGCTTGTCTGGCTAGGACAAGATAGGCAAGATTGTTACCCTAATTTATAGCCTTATTGTTGATTCAATTTACCTTCAAGATATTAAACTTAAAGACCAATTGTTTTTTTTGTTATTTATCATAATTCAAACTAAAATAAAGAAATATTTTATTTTTTTTTACATTAAATTTCTGAACAAGAAACAAAATCACATAATCTGAGAGAAACAAGATGGACCAAGATGAGTTGCAAAACCATCAATGATTTTATTCATTCATTCTATAACATCCAATACATTTCACATACTCTCATAGTATGGACTAGATGAAAGTCTATAGTCCTAGAAAAACACACACATAGGCCACTGGTGCCTTCAAATCAGACCAAGAATGATGTAAAGATAAGCCAACAACCACAACTTGCACTCTTTTATGAATCTGTAAAAGAATCCTAATTATCACTGAGAAATTAATCTAGAAACCAAAAGAAGTCTGCAGATTATCAAACAGACAATCAACCTGGAAGCATATCAGAATTCAATTCTCCTTAGTCCTAGCTTTTCGTCACCTTTGACAAACCCCACTGTCACAAGAAGTATCTAAGCTTAGACATCAGAGGTGAATGAAATAGTAATGAAATATCACTTGGAAGTAAGAGAAAACCTTATCAGATCAATGTGTTCTCCTTAATTCGTTCATCTTTCTCCATTTAATATCTTCAAGGAAGTTGAATCAATCAACCACTTTTAGTTAACGCATTAACTAACAATTAGTTAGTTAATAAGAGAGTTTTCAAGTAAATTAATAAATAAATAATAATAATAATAATATGATAAGGGTACGAAATAAAACTAATAAGTGGGGACCCCCTAATTTACTTTAATGAATTAATAATCCATTTCAACCTTGTATCTTCCACCTTAAATGCATGAAACGTCACTTGCCACATCATATAATCCATGTCATTATCATGCATAATATGGAATATTCATATGAGCTCCCTTGTCACTCCAAACATGAAGCATACAATATACAAGGTTGTCCAAAATAAAACTGTCAAAATATGAGCTGTCCCAAAATAAAGTGCAAATAAGTCCATGTATAGGTGCTAAAATAAACCAAACTCATCATGAAAAACCATATTTACTATTGTTGACATTTTATGTAATCTCAGAAGTTATTCCTAAATGTAATTGTATTGTTATTCCTAAGTGTAATTGTGAAAGGGTTAATTGATAAGTCATGTATTTTAGGTCTTTCAGAGTATAAATAGAGGTTATATCGAGTCATTTTGATCACTCATTGAATATAAGTACAAGAGAGTAGTACACACTTATCTAGGAGGTTATTCTTGGTTCGTTTCTAGGTCTCTTTGTTCCTGATTTCGTGAAAGAACATTGTATGACATTGTACATGTTGGAGGAATCTATACTAAGGAAATTTTGCAGGGTTTTCTCCCCCTTGAGGGTTTCTCTGAGGATATATCTTATTGTTTTGTGGATATCTATATTTCAGTTGTGATCCTTCTACATATTAAATAATAATAAAATAATATAATACTTTAACTGTTGGAAAATCAAAAAAGAAATCAACATGGTATCAGAGTAGGGCCGAAAAAGAAGAATTTTCCACAGATTTTTGGAAGTGTTTTGGAAAATTAACTTCATCTTCCCAGGAAGGATGACTACCAGCACTGAAATTGACGATAATCGTGAAGGATTAGAAAAATTCATAGCATGGAAGTACAGAGTAGGCCTCATTATAGAAGAACATGATTTAGAAATATTTGTTGAGGAGGAAGTTCTAGAACCAAAGGAAAATGAGGCCAAGAAAAAGAATAAAAAGAACCAGGCCCTGGCTAAGAGGATTATTGTAGACTAAATCAAGGATCATCTTATCCATCATGTTTCTCTGCTAAAATATCTAAATAATATGATGGATGCATTGACTCATATATTTGAATGAAAAAACATCAACAAAAGGATGACATTGAATACCCAAATGAAGAATGTGAAGCTTCAAGATTCAGATTCCATTCACTCTTACTTCTTGAGAGTGAAACAGATCAAGGAACATATTGAATCTATTGGAGGCATTTTTTACGAAGAATAAATGGTTATGACCACCTTAAATGGTATCCCAAGGTCATGGGGCTTATTCATTCAAGGAATATGCTCAAGGAGGAAGCTAATCAAGTTTAGCAGATTATGGGAAGATTTCACTCAAGAGGAAGCAAGACTGGTAGCAAGAGAAGAGAAATTGAGGGATGATGATCAAGCTTTAGTTTCTCATACAAGGAAAGGAAATACTAATAAATAAACCTCATCCTCAAAGAAACCTCAAAAGTTGAAGAATAATCAAAGAGACTATTCAAATGTGATGTGTTTATGTTGTGAAAAATTGGGACACATTGTAAAATGTTGTCCCCTTATTCTTAAACTAAAAGAAAAGGAAAAGGGAAAGAGGCATCATGCTCATTCCATTGAATATGATGAACCACCAAAGAAAATTTCAATAGAATATGTTTCAAGTGATGAGGACTACGTCCTAATATCATCTCTCATAGGAACAATCACCCCTGGAAATGATACATGGTTGGTGGATAGTGGTGATTCTAAGCACATGATAGGGTATAAAGGCTCTATGTCAAAATTAATTCATACAGACTCACCTCATAATGTGAATCTATGTGATGATTATTAATATCCAATCAAAGGAGTAGGAGAGGCCTTCTACAAACTATATTCTGGGAAGGCAATGAAAATGAAGAACATGCTTTATGTACCAAGTTTGAAGAAGAACCTTCTCTTTATTTTAGATTTGGATGAGAAGGGTTTTGGATGAGAAGGGTTTCAGGGTTTCATTTGTAGATATAAAATTTCTCATGTGACCAAAAGGAAAGACATTTGATGATGCAGTTGTTATTGGTGTCCAATAAGGAGGATTGTATAAATTAAAGGGATGGTCAGATTCAACATTGATTCACGAAACTGTGAATTCAAGTGAGCTATGGCTAGGATATTATCCCACCTACACTACAGAGCCTTACTAATCATGAGAAAGATGGTAATAGGACCACCAGATATTTAGGTGAATCCAAATGGCGTGTGCAAAGGTTGTGCACAAGGAAATAATGTGAATAACCCCTTTCCAAGTAGTGATAATAGAGCCAAAGGAGTATTGGATATTGTACACTCGGACGTATGCGGAGTGACATCAGCACCACCACTCAACAGGTACATATATTATGTATATTTTGTTGATTATTACTCACGTAAAACTTGGATTTACTTCTTGAAGTCAAATGATGAATTATTTGGTAAGTTCAAGGAATTCAAGGCACTAGTAGAAAACCTAACAGAAAGGAAGATAAAGACGTTGAGATAAGACAATGGAGAAGAATTCACCTCAGATGAATTCTTATATTTCTGCAAAGAAGTTGGGATTAAGAGGGAGCTCTCTACTCCCTATAATCAACAACAAAATGGAGTGGTGGAGAAAAATAATGGAACGATTATGGAAGCAGTGAAGGCCATGATCCATGATCAATATTTACCTATGTATCTATGGGAAGAACTTGTGATGAAAGTTGTGTACATACAGAACAAAAATCCCCATCGAGTTCCTAAAAACAAGACATCGGAGGAAATGTTTTTAGGAGATAAGCCATAGGTCATCCACCTGAGGATATTTGGTCATAATGTAAATGTGCATGTCCCCAAGGACAAGAGAACAAATTTTCACCCATATGGAAAGAAAGGTATATTTGTTGGGTATAATGACACATTGAAGGCGTACAAAGTAGACATTCCTAGTCACCAGAAGATCAAGATTAGCAAGGATGTAACCTTCAATGAAGATGTATCTTTTCACAAATCAAAGCAGGTTCATGCAAAGGAATATCATGATGAAGAGAATGGAGTTCCTAGAGCCATGGAGACAAGACAAATGTAAGTAGAGGAATCCATTTCCCGAGGATTAGGATATTTACAAACCACAAAGTCTTTTTGAGAATCCTACACAAAAGAGATCACCATCTTGGGCACAAGATGCCATCAGAGATGGAAAGAGATATGGTGCCCAGGATGGATCATCTAGCAAAGTCAAGAAACCAAAACTATATCTCGGCTATGTGGAATTATTATGTGATATCATTGATGTAGAGCCTACCAGCTATGAAGAAGTTGTAGGAAAGAAAGAATGGAAGAATTCCATGGTCGAGGAATACGAGTCAATAGTGAAGAATGACATTTGGGATGTGGTTCCCAAACCCAAGGAAAAATTAGTTGTGATCTCCAAGTGGATATTCAATATGAAGGATGTTGCAGATGTAAGCATTGAGAAATACAAGGCTATATTTGTAGCACGAGGATTTTCTCAGAAGGAAGGAATTGACTATGAGGAGAATTTTTCTCATGTGGAAATATATACTTCAATAAGGGCTATTCTTTAAATAGATATTTTGATGAAATGAAAGGTTCATCAGATGGACATGAAGACGACATTTTTGAATGGGGTAATAGAGGAAGTAGTTTACGTGGAACAACCACAAGTATTCGAGACACATGACAAGGAGACGCATGTGTGGAGGTTAAATAAGGAATTATATGGATTGAAGAAAGCACCGAGAGTATGGTATGGTCTATTTGATGGTTTTCTGGTGAGCTTGGGATTTACCAAGAGCAGTGCAGATCCTAACCTTTACTTTGCGGTTGAGGATGAAGGACCAGTGATATTAATACTATATGTGGATGATCTGTTCTTGACAGGAGTGGAGAATCTCATCGTTGAGTGTAAGAGAAAACTTGTTGCAGAGTTCGAAATGAAATACCTAGGTTTGATGCACTACTTTTTGGGTCTAGAGGTATGGAAAAGGAAGAATAAGATCTTCTTAAATCAAGGAAAATATGTCGTGGAGATACTGAAGAGGTTTGAGATGTTGGATTGTAAACAAATGGCTACACCAATCGCATCAAATATGAAGTTTTTGGATGATATGACTTTAGAGGTTGTGGATGCTACATTATACATGCACATGATTGGATCATTGATGTATTTGAAAAATACACGACCAAATATATGTTTGGTTGTGAACACCCTGAGTCAGTACATGGTTGACCCCAAATGTGTTCACCTGATTGCAGTAAAATATGTGATGAGGTACCTTAAAGGTATAGTGGATTATTAGATTAAGTATGTTCCAGACAGTGAGATCACTCTACTTGGATATTCGGATTCAAATTGGGTCGGTAGTGTTGCAAACTGAAAAACTACATTAGGATGTTGATTCACTTTGGGATCCAATATGATTTCATGGATCAGTAAGAATCAGTCATGAGTAGCGCTCAGTACAGCTGAGGAAGAGTATGTGGAAGCATGTGCAGCAAGTCGCGAAGCAGTGTGGCTTCAGAAATTACCAACTGGATTATTTGATATTGTGATGGAGGTGACCTATATCTTGTGCGACAACCAGAGTTGTATAAAGTTATTAGAGAACCTGGTGTTTCATGATAGGTCGAAGAATATCGAAATAAGGTATCAATGTATCAGGGATATGGTGCAGAAGGGAGCAATGAGGGTCCAATATGTGGCTATTGATGAGCAGGTTGTGGATATGATGACAAATCCATTGCCAAGGACAAAGTTTGAGTACTTCAAGGACAATATTGGCGTAGTCCCTATTAAGAGGGAGTGATGGCTTCAGATGTTATCACAGGGTAGTGGATGTCATTATAACAGGTTGTAGCTATTGGATAGCTACCCACTGGCCCTGGATGCATGCTGAAGAGATGAGGTACATATGTTATCGCAGGGTACTGGATGTCATGCATAAGATATCCAAGCTTTCTGCAGGAAACTGGATAGTCTCATGATGACATGTTGTAGCTATTGGAGAGCTACCCACCGACCTTTGATGCATGTTGTGAAGTCACTATAGATTTCCTCTTATGTATAGATTCATGTTTTTGAGATTTAATGGTCATGAGAACATGTGGATGGCGAAAGTGTTAGAGTCTATGCTGGATAGAATACCTTCCTCGCTAAGAGGAAGTGCTGATATTTTATGTAATTTCGAAAGTTATTCCTAAATGTAATTGTATTGGTTATTCCTAAGTGTAATTGTGAAAGGGTTTATTGATAATTCATGCATTTTAGGTATTTTAGAGCATAAATAGGGGTTATATCAAGTCATTTTGATCACTCATTGAATATAAGTACAAGAGAGTAGTATGCACTTATCTAGGAGGTTATTCTTGGTTCGTGTTTGGGTCTCTTTGGTCTTGATTTTGTGAAAAAGAATTGTATGACATTGTACATGTTGGAGGAATCTATACTGAGGAAAGTTTGCAGGGTTTTCTCCCCCTTGAGGGTTTCCCTAAGGATATATCTTATTGTTCTATGGATATCTATCTTTCAGTTGTGATCGTTTTTCATATTAAATAATCATAAAAGAATATAATACTTTAACTGTTGGAAAAAAAAAATCAACAAGTGTGAGAGGAAACCCCTCTCTTTCTATGACTACTCTCAGCCCCTTCATTCTTTCCAATTGATGAATTTTCCTTATCATATTTCTGATCATTCTCCTGCATGTGGGAAGTGACTAAATGAGAAGACTTTTGTGATGATTTTGACTTGGGTGTTTCTACTTTATCTTCCTCATGGATTCCTTCAAGATAAATGATTTTGGCTTTCTGATGGGCATGCAAAGCTTGGGATTGATGTTGTGAGTTTGGGTGCAGAGGAGTTGGTGGTGGAAATGAACCAGTAGGCCAAGTATGGAAAGGAGGTTGCTCGGGGTGGTCAATATTTGGACAACCTTGTGAATGTCTAGGAGGAGGGTGTACAATATATTTCCAGCCATATCGTTCTAGCATAAATAAAGGAGAAGAAGTATGATTTGGGGCTGGTATACCAATGCTTAGGCAAGGATTCTCAGGGATAGGTGGAGGCCTGTAAGCTTGCTGACCAGCCAAGTTGAGGAAACCTATCTGCAACAATTGATTAAAATCTTCCGAATTTGCATCAAAATGTATAGAGAACCTAAGTCTTATGTTACCCCTTTTCCAAGAGCCCAATCCTCTGCCTCTATTATTACCCCTTTTGTTGTGACTATCTGTGATGAAAAATCTCATGCTAACACAAATTTTCACTTATCAGAACCAGAGCATAAATAATGAATCATCTAAAAAAAATTCAAAATAATAGTTTAAACCTCGATCTATACATAACAATACATATGCAAAGAAATCATCATGCATTCCATATCCCAGAACTAGTAATCACTTAAAATAGGGGTTTAGAAGGGCTCTTGGTAATCTATGATCAGGTTTGTAATGAGCAGAAGATGGTAAGTATGAAAGGGATATGAAACATGGACTATTCATTTACCATGACTAGTTCTACCAAAACATTATGATCATATTCATCACATCTCATCAACATCTTTGGGCATGAAACAAAGGAGACTCCAAACAAATTGAACACTTTCTTCTTGACTTATCTAATTTTTTTATGAAATACTTCATACAATTATAATTAAAGCATGGGATGAAACATGTACTTGGGACAATGAAAAGGAATTGTAATGGATGAAATATGGTAAGTATGATGGGAATATGTAAGAATGGACATGATTTTTACTACAATTACTTCCATAATCATTTCACTTTACCATTCATTTCTTGTAGTTCCAATACATAGAATTATAATCATCATACAACCATAGTGTTCAAAAAATAAAGGTTAAGTATACACTTTATTGATCTTCCATCTCATAACCAAATTATTCATTGAAAATCATAGTTTGAAGAATGTCTCATAACAGTTCCATCATTAACTCACAAAATATTCATTGTTACTTATTCACAGTCATGTTCCAGGCATCATTTATTATTTACAAATTTATCAAAACATATGTTCCACTTTCATCATAACACTATATCATGCCTTCAATCCAACCATTACATATTACTACCTTAAAAACCATAATCAACAACCAACAAATGCGTGACTTCATGAGAACAGTGCTCGAATTACCAACAAATACATTGAAATAATAATTTGAATAAGAACCAATCAAAACATTTTCTTTGTCTTCATATTAAACAATCAACTTCATCGCCATAAACCATCATTTGAATGCACATATTATCCACAACACGAACTAAGTTTTCGAACAATGATATGCAATCAGACCCAAAATCGAACTGGGCATTTTATTCTCAAAAGAGATGATGGAAATGCATAACACATCAAATATATCGACCAATCATCATAGTGACATCCATGTGTTGTGATCATAAGTGATTAAATCGAATCAGAGGACAAGCAAGTGATTTTTAGCACATCAATTATCACCATAACAATGAATAACGAGTCGACCCAAAATCCCATTGACAAGCTTCTGTCTAAATATTTGAACCAACAGTTTGAACAACATTCAACCATGGCAGAGGTGTCGCAACTTGCATGCATGCAATGAAATGACAAGGGTTCAAACCCTTGTTTCACTTATACCAACAATAAACATAACCCGAGCACAACCATTAACATCATGAGGCCCAATGGGTCACTTCAAAACGATTTCAGACTCTAGTGCGACCCTCACTACAATTTTATGCACAATACATAGAGACAACATGGCCCATACTATAACAATTTTGTTTTCTGTATACGACCCATACTATAACAATAGAAACAACCAAGTCAACAAGGGTTATCAATAGGGACTATGACTGCCATAAGTAATGAAATAAGAAACAAACAACATGTTGGTATGATGACGGTTTTGACCCTGTCAACTTTTTCTTTGGAATCAGTTGGGATCGTAATGTTCATGCGAGTGAATCCCATTAATTCACAGGAAAAAAAAATCCATATAATCCACTTATTTTTTAACAAGAGCATGCAAAGGCTCGCAGAGATCTTTCATTTTAAGTGAAAGAACAAACACAAATTCTGCATGCAAACCCATTTTCATGCAATTTCATAATACAAAAACCCATAAGCAATGACTCTTCCATTATTTGGCTAACAAAACAAAGGAGGCAACCACAAACCAACCAACTGAAATGTGAAATGAGCAACACAGCAAAAATATCCATGGCAAACAATGAGCAGAACCATCAATCAAAATCATCTGAGCTTCTATGCATACATGTCTTTCTAAAAATAGGAGTATAACGATTTCATTTTTCTAAAGCATCAAATTGTCAAGCACAACATGTAGTTATAGAGCCAAGCATAAACTACTAAGAAGAACAACATTAGATGATAGGAAGTCAAAACCCTAGTACCTGGTGTTGTGTAAGTTAAATGGTGCCTTCAAGCAGTTGCAACAGTTACCAAGATCTCAAACTTCCTCCAAACCACCAAGAAAATGAACCAAATGTAGAACCCTTAGGTGGTAACCCCTAACACTAGTTGGTGCATTAAATGTTGGTCACATCATGCTGGGGTGATGTCCAGCATTAATCACTCACTAAACCCAAGGTGGGACACGTCAAAACCCCATGCAACCAACAAGTGCCAATTAAGCGTCGGGTCAAACAAGATCACATGTCAGCAACGTAGCCACCTACCACATTAACATTGTTGATAGCATAGCACATCGTTGATCACATCACTACTACATATTGAAAAATTTGCGACGACCACTTGCGACGAAAGTACTCTTTCGTCGCAACATGCAAGAGATTTTTTTTTTTTTCTAAATCTAACCCGTGTTCGTCGCCATCTTGACGCCTACAGTTTGACTGAACTGTAATGGTCAATTGTCGTCGCATATGCGACGACCATACTTTTTTCGTCGCCTATGCAACGGAAGTTGACCATACAAATTTAGTCAAACTTTACTGTTGAAAATGACCTAAAATAAATAGCTGTAAAAATATATATATGTTTTTAGGTCACTATCGTCGCAATTGCGACGATGGTGACCTAAAATTGGCCTATAAATAATTGACGATTTTAAGATGTTGCGACAATCTTGCTATAACAACGACGGTTCCGAAAGGGTATTTTTGTGCGGAAAAATGTCGTAGAATGTTGTTAGAGGTGGGGAAAAAAGTAAAGCAGGTGAAAAGGGTGATGGTAGATGTTATT
>ML836927.1:33706-46355 GCA_009831015.1 Picea engelmannii | reverse complement strand
TGATACCTAGTAGTTGAAGATCTTATGAAAGGAGGTTCTCCTATGAATCCTTCTTCTTCTTGAGGCATGTCTATCTGTTGTGGATTCTGAAATCCGAATCTTCTCAGTGGAGGAGTGTCCCTATAATCTTCCTTGTATATCTTTTTATCCTCATTGATTGTTTCTGCATATCTTTTTGGATTTGTTTCTTGCTATGTTGTTTTGGAGCTTGACCTCTTTTCTGTCTAATTGTATCCAAGTCTAGACATGTCAAGATGAGATTTTTTACTAATGATAATGTCATCCAAAACTTTTGAGCTATTCTGCATATTTTTCTTTTGAATATCCTTTCTTAGTGTGACAATCTTTGCTTCCAGGTTTCCAATGATCCTGTCCTTTCCTTCTAGTTTTTCTCTAAGTGCTTCTTCAATTCTTTTATCTTCTTCTATTTGAACCATCAATTTTGTGATCATTTGTTCTAGTTCTTGAGTGTCTTTTTCCTTATCTAGTTCTTCTTGTAGTTTCTTGTTTTTCTTATTTTCTCTTATGGTAACTTCTATGACACTCATTAATTCTTCTCGGAAGTCAACTTCTACCTCTTCAATTTCTTCTTCATATACTTCTTCATATTCTTATTTGGAGTCTTCTTTTTCAGAGTCTTCTACAGCCATGAATAAAACTCTCTTTGTTTCATTGTCACTAACTTCATCTTCATCTAATGATGAGATGTCTTCTTTAGTGCAAAATATTTTCTTGAAAACTTTCTTTGTAGTTCTTTTACCTTTATATGTTTGTCTGTCTTTTGAGTAACCTTCATCATTTCTCTTTTTCTTATCAGGACATTTGTTAGCAAAATGACCAATACCATCACAATTAAAACAAATTAAAGGAAACCTCTATACCTACCCTTGGTTCCCTTGTTCAGTCTTTTGATGAAGTTGGCCACTTCTTCATCATCTTCCGAGATGTCGTTGTTGTTGCTATATTCTTTTTGTTCCTTTTTCTTTTGCTTTGATCTTTTGGCTTCTTTGAAGGCTGCTTCTTTTACATCTAGATTTTCCTGTTCATCTCTCATCTCATATGTTGTGAAGATTCCATGCAATTCATCCATGATTATTGAGTTTAGATCTGATCTTTATTCTAGTACTGATATCTCAGGGTTGAATCCCATAGGAAGAGATCTCAGTACCTTTTGAAAAATTACAGATTCTTCGATTTCTTCTCCCAATCCTATGATTGCATTCACTGTTTCATCGACTTGTAAGAAGTAGGCTGTGATATTTTCATATTCCTTCATTTTTAGTTGTTTGAACTGACCTCTGTAAGTTTGAAGATTTGTTGCTTTGACTTTTGAATATCCTTCATAAATATTTCTAAGCTTGTCCCAAATCTCTTTAGCAGATTTATAATGTGAAACTTTGGTGAATACCATATCACTGAGACCATTCGAAAGTGCATTTTTGTCTTTAGAATTATTCTCACCAAGTTTCACTGCTTTTTCATTTGTTGGTGGAACTGTTGGTGTTGTGTATCCATCTACAATTGATTTCCAAACTTGAAATCCATGTGCATGTATATATTTCTTCATCCTTATGCTCCAAAAAACATACTTATGTCCATCAAACTGTGGTATTCCATTTTTATACAAGTTGGTACTCTCTGTTGGCACAGGGGCAAACTCGGGATTCAATGCTCAAGAGTGCACCAACAAAACCCTAACTACCGGCCCTTTTGGAAACACCTGCGAAGAAGATGAAGTCTCACCTGAGCTAGAGGCAGGGGTGGTTGCAGGACTCAGATGTCTACAACCATAGCTAGGACACTAATCTATGATTATATCTTTTACAGGGCACTTAGCATAGATCATTCGTCAATATTTAACCCGTATGGTACTTCACAGATAAAACAGAGCATCGCAGTGAATACTTATACTAAATATGGTTCAATACTTAGCCACATAAATATAGGTTAGTTTCAATAGATCAAGCACTAAGAATCTTTTATATCAGATCTAACATTTATTCATATATCATCAGCACAAGCATAACTAGATCTACTAATCATAACAAGCACTTAGCCAAAAGGAAACAACACATTAGATCGAAGCACAATACACACAGTTATTGTGGTTCACCCCCACCCTGGGGCTACATCCACAAAGTCTTCTCTATATTATCTCGATCAAGCAATTACAGCACAAAGATTTAATGATCCTTACTTCGCACAGGACAGAAGATCTGTGTAGCTCGCTAGATCCTTCTTCTTTGCACTTCAACACAAATCTATGACAACTTACACTTAGCTTCTCAATCTCATGCACAGAGCACTTCAAGATACATCCAATCACACAAATATAGTATTAGCACTAAGCCTTTAGCTATACATCACATAGGTGTACTACCCCCCCTTCTTCTCTATTTACATTTCCTATTTATAGATTACAAAATGGGCCTAAGCATGGGTAAACCCACGAGCTGACATCCCTTTCCCGTTACATCAACCCAAAACCCTAAAATGGACCCAAAAATAGGTCTTGCTTCCTTAATTTCCACTTTGTGTTACACTCCATCCTTGGAAAGTTGTCGCAGTCCCAAAAATGGTCAAATATGACCAAGTATTCTGCAAAACTTGGTCAAGGGCAAACAAGCCCCCAACACTCACCTGTGACTTGTCCCGAGTCACTCAGGTCTGATCAATTCCGCTTTGAATGCCTAGATCTTGGATCGAGCTGTTCCGACCTGCTGCAGTGTGACAGCCTCTTGTTCCATAAATTCCTAGATTAATGTGTCATTGAGCGGGCCTTCCAGGCACTGTTGTGCGGTGATGAAAACCTGTTCGAGTTCAGCTCCCTAGCTTTCAAGTTCAACAAATAGTTGGCATGCCTTCTCTTGGAGTGGTTGCAGTCGGTGAGAGACTTCCATCACTTTACTTTGCAGCGTGTGTACTTGTGGTTGCGTTGTGCATTGTTCTGCGAACCTCTTCATTCTTTCGACTGGGGTCACGGACTTCAGTTGTGCTTGTAGTACATCTGCATGTTTCTTTTCTTCCTGGAGTTGTGCCTCCAATGTCTACAATTTTGGATTGTCTGTGAGGGTTTCATAAGTCTGTGTGCTTCTAGTGCTTAGCTACCTACATTCCAAAGCCAACGTTTTTAACCGATCGACTGTGCTTCGAGCAGTGGCCTCTCTTAGATCTCTTATCTCTTGGGGTGTCACAGGTACAGTGTGGAGCTCCATATCCGTGATGCGTTGTTGGATTTGTTGGATTACTTCTTCCAGTTGGGTCACCTGCTTTGGAAGACGGTCTTCCATCTTCACTTCTATAATCATCACAGAGCGAAGTTATTTGTGAATCCTTTCCTGTACTTAAAGTTTCTCTGCTGTAACTGTGATTTTTCCTCCTCCCACTTCACTTTTAAGGCAAGCTTCTCATGTTCTTCCTTCCTCTGTTGTTCTCTATGTGTGCTTTGTTATTGCACCAAATCCTGGGTGGCTTGCGCTATGTCTTCTTGAGCTCGTCGAAGGCGAGCTTCGAATTTCTCGACGATCTAGCGTAACTGTGTGGGCTCATCACCTATTCCTGATGTTTCTCTTATCAAGGGCGTTGTATACACTGCTTGGTTGGGTTGGGGTTCCTGCTACACTTCTTTGAGTTTTCCTTTGATCTGGCTAAATAGCTCCTCCTACTTTGCTTCTTGATTTTCTGCGAGCTCTAGTGAAACATCATTCAGCGCGGAAATTAAGAAGTCAAAATCATCCAGGGTAAGGGTAGTTTTATGCGTGGTCCGGGTGGCCTTAGATTTCTTTAGGAATGAGGTATTTGGTGGGGTAATATTCCTTTTCTTGGAGGGATCTTCCTCGTCTCTAGGTGGAGTAACCTCGCCTTTGTTTTGCTCAACTTTTGTGCCCCCTAGTTCTTCATCATCACCTCCCTTCGCAGGTGAGAGCGAAGTAGTCTTCGTGGATGTGTTGTGGATGTCTTGAACTTCCACATCCTTCTTAGTCTTGCATGGTCTAGGTGTATCCGGCATAGCTTCAGGGCTATCCACGTCAGACATCTCTGCAGGGTATGTTGCAATGAGGAGGTCTGTCGACCATTCCTTGGTAATCTCCTCCAAGTCATATTCTGTCAGTTTGTAATATGACTGGAGTTGTTGTTTGTGCTCATCCGCGTGCATTGTGATATAGGTGAAGTGATGGTCTGTGTTGAATTTCATCAAAGGTCTAAACCTATGAAGTGTGTTGGGTTTGATGCATGGTGTATACTAGATGACATTCTTCAATTGAGTGTATTAATCGTGGAAGACGACATTGGACTGCCACTGCTTGTTCATGTCGTTGGAGTACCACAGCGTACAAAAATTTGTGGCTAGTGGTTCGAAGGGTTTGATCTCTGGAAAAGTGGCTCCCTCGGGCAATTCCCAAGTGATGAAAGCGATGAGTATGAGCAACTAGCTAAAGTGGAATTCATGCCCTTGGTCCTGTGCTTGTCTATAGTCAAGCTCTAGCTAATTTATAAGGTACTTTTCCCAGTTCATTTGTAGTCCCTCCGTGCACTTCCCTGTGAGGTCAACTACAAATCCAGTCACCTGTGTGGATCTATTCTTACGGACTAACTTCCCTACGATCAGCTGGAAACCAAAGCGCACTGTTGCATTCTCAATGGAGGCTACCTTGTAACCTCGCGTGCCTTTCACTAGATCACCATATGTGTCTTTTATTCATTGGGTGAGAGCGTGATCTGCAGTCTTTCTAGGGTAAAATTCATGTGGGTCAGGGCCCTGCATGCTTAGCCCAGTGATTTGATTGATCATAATCGAATCCACAGTGATGAGGTGGTCCAACCATAGGTATCCTCTATGGTAGCGGGATAGCAACAACCTAACGCATGCATTTACTTCATAATGCCTCCCGAAATGTGGAATCTTCATTACATTGGGGAGGGTTGACTGCGCGAGGTTATGGGTCCATTGTTGCAGGAAAATATTGGGGTTCTTTCCTTTTGTAATATTCAAGTACTTGTGTAGGGATATCATACTGTAAATATTGTGATCTCCAAGGTTAAAATCACTAGATTTCAGCGTGGTGAGCTTCTCCTAGTCAGCATGAACTGCGCACACCCCTTTCAGGAGGTACGTAGTGACCACAGCATAGTCAAAGTCTCTGGGTATAGTGTCTCAATTCACTATGCTGCTTAGTGGTGGGATATATTTAGGCAAGATGGTTGGGATCATTTTCACAGTGGCGAAATCATTTCCGAGCCTAGATCATCTTTTCGAAGGCAGTCGGGAGGGTCCTTCTCGAGCAGTGGAGGGGGAAGATGGCAGTGATCCCAAGGATGATGTATGTACACCTATAGATATTCTGCACACCAACATGACTCTCTCAATCATTAAATCAATTAGAACTTCTTCAATAATTTTCTCAACAGCGATGAGCTCGTCCGACATACAAACTTGGGTTAGCTAGCTCGGGTGCAAAACGGAATTCAGAGACTATAGTGGATAGTAAGGGAACAAGCAAATGATCTCAGGGTAAGTAAATCTTAGGGTTCGTGCTCAAATTCTCAGTTAGCAAAAAGTATTCTCGGTGTGTGGCGCGATGAGTTAATTAGGCAATCTCAGCAATGATCTTCTTGCAATGGACATGGGGCCTTCATTAACTCTGTTCTATCCGTTATGGTGCTATCCAATGGTCTAGGGGTAACCCATAACTACTTTTTGATCCATTCGGGGCAGCATTCAAACAGGTATATCGGTTCCAACAGTTATATTGCTTCGTCATGGCGAAGTATTCTATGTCGTTGTTCTGATATCTCGGCGAAGCTCCAATTATGCAATTTTTCTTACTGTGAAGTGTCCTCTAGAACCTCTTGTAACCTTATAGTATTAGCCCTTTTCTTTCTTAACTTTCTAGCCTTCTTCCCAGTGAGCTTTGTCTAAGTAATGATTTTACCATTCTGATGCTTATCTTCTGTGGTCTTAGTTACTTCACGTTGTTGAAAGTCTTTCCTAGGGTTCCTTGATAATACTTCTTCTGTGTCAAAAATATGTAACTCAATCTTCTGCAGATCCTCAATTGTTCTCTTAGCTTCGACATTGGAGTTAAATATCTATGATTTGTTCTTCTATTCCTTAATCAATTGCACAATCGTTCTGGTCATAAAGTCTTTTAACTCTTGCTTCTTCTGTTCCAAAACTTTTTCTTCCTCTTTTCGTCTGGCTTGTTCTCTATCAATCCAAGGTTTTCCTATGAGCATGGTAAATGAGGCGTTGTCTTCAACAAATTTAATAATCTCAAAGTATTCCTCTATTGAAGTTCCATTGACAGTCATAGGCATTCGGGTGAGCCTTCCACATAGGTTTACTAGCTTTCCTCTGAATAAACTTGTTCCTCCTAGGGAAGGGATCATGGCAGGCTTTCCTATAGCTTCCCAAGTTCTTTCTGGCATAATGTTCACTTGTGTCTCTTTGTCAAGAATACAGTCAATGTCGAAGTCCCCTATTCCTACTTCGATTTACTCCTTTTCTTTGAAGATCTATGATAACGTGATATGTCAGTGCTCATTCAAGGTGTCTTTCATCTGTAGCAATATCTTTTCTAATTCTTTTTGGGTTTCATCTATGATCTTGGTCTCTTGATCTCCTTCAGGGTTTGCTTGCTCCATATTCAGCTTCTTAAGTCTAGCAATCATTCTAGGGAAATCCAACACTTCATGGTCCATAGCCTTACAACAGAGGCAACTAGGTTTTCTCCCAGGGCATTCCTTAGCAAGATGTCCCGGTCTTCTGCAGCTATAATAGAGGGTTAATCATCTCTTTCGTTTAAATGTTCCCCAACTTCTTTTGTACTGCACACCAGGTTCATGGTAGCTAGCCTGCAGAAAACTCTTTCTAGGATCCTGCATCCACTTGTTAGTTGAGACATTATTTTTATGCATAGGTATAACATATCTATCATTATACTTATCAGATCTATTCATATCAAACTTTCTTTCATCTATTAATGCCCTAGTTTTGAAGCTAGGATAGAATCTATCAAACATACCTAGATCAATGCTTTAGAAACAAAAAATTTATTATCTACAGAGCACAAAACTTCTAGATCTGAGAACTTTTGACTATTGTTACCTTTATTAGAGCACAGAGCTTATAGATCTTACCTCTTTTCTGTAGATATGACTTCTTTCTTTCAAAAATTTCCACTTTTACTTTTCTTAGAGCACAAAGCGTTCAGATATGGCTTCTCTTCTTCGGATGTGATCTTCCTTTCTTCAGATATGACCTTATTTCCAGTACAAAGCTGCACAAGTTGAGTAAAAATATGTGCACTAGGGCAACAGATCTATGCACAGAGCTTTCTTTTGCACAACATTTATTTTTCCTCAGTTCCCAGCAATCACAGTTTCAGGTCTTGGCAATGGAACCATTTGTTGGCATAGGGGTAGACCCAGAGTTTAACGCTCAAGAGAGAACCAACAAAACCTTAACTATCGGCCCTTTCGGCAACACCTGCGAAGCAGATGAAGTCTCACCCGAGGTAGAGGCAGGGGTGGTTGCAAGACTCAGATGTCTGCAACCGTAGATGGGACAATGATTTGTGATTATATCTTTTACAGGGCACTTAACATAGATCATTCATCAATATTTAACCCGTATGGTACTTCGCAGATAACATAGAGCATCGCAGTGAATACTTATACTAAAGATGGTTCAATACTTAGCCACATAAATATAGGTTAGGTTCAACAGATCAAGCACTAAGCATCTGTTATATCAGATCTAACATTCATTCATATATCATCAGCACAAGCATAACTAGATCTACTAATCACAGCAAGCACCTAGCCAAAAGGAAACAACACATTAGATCAAAGAACAAAGCACAATACACACAGTTACCATGGTTCACCCCCACCCTGGGGCTACATCCACAAAGTCTTCTCTATATTATCTCGGTCAAGCAATTACAACATAGAGTTTTAATGATCCTTACTTTGCATAGGACAGAAGATCTATGCAACTTGCTAGATCCTTCTTCCTTGCACTTCAACACAAAACTACGACAACTTACACTTAGCTTCTCAATATCATACACAGAGAACTTCAAGATACATCTGATCACGCAGATCTAGTACTAGCACTAAGCCTCTAGCTATACATCACATAGATGTACTACCCCCCCTTCTTCTCTATTGACATTTCCTATTTATAGATTACAAAATGGGCCTAAGTGTGGGTAAACCCATGGGCTGACATCCCTTTCCTGTTACATCAACCCAAAACCCTAAAATGGACCCAAAAATAGGTCTTGCTTCCTTAATTTCGGCTTCGCGTTGCGCTGCATCCTTGGCAAGTTTTCGCAATCCCAAAAATGGTCAAATATGACCAAGTATTCTGCAAAACTTGGTCAAGGGCCAACACTCTCCATGATCTACCTTTTAGTGGTTAAACTGATTTCTGAAGGAACCTGTTGTAACACCCATGTTTCCCCCAATTTGTAATTAATCATAGAATAGGAATTACCATGCTAATGCATGAGGAAAATGTAAATGTATTATTGTTTAGTTTCCAATAACTGACTATGGGGGTGAAGCCTTGAAAGTACTGGCCATGATATCACTAGAGGAAGAATGTGAAAACCATACAAGAGGGTTCATATATCAAATAACCCCAAATCTTCATAATAAGGATGACAAACATCCTTCAAATCCCAAGGAAAGGAAAGCAGTCAATGAAGAAAGAACAGTGGTTGAATCACCAACCACCCCCCCCATGAATGGAAACATGGGTTGTCAGCCCGAAGTACTATAGGGACCTACAGACCTGAGTTTCCTTCTGACAAAAGGAACAAGATAGGTTGACAAAACTGTCCAAGGTAAGAGGGACACAGGGGAGAGGAGAAGGAAAACAAAGATGAGAACCACGAGATCCCAAGGGAGAGGCGAAAATCTCTCCAGTGGATCATGAATAGAAGGCCACGAGCTTGATGCCAAAGATCATCTGAGAAACCTCGTCGAGGCCACAAACGAGTGAGAAAGCTCCAAGTTGTAGAAAACAAGACCCAAACAGAAACTGAAACAGAGAGAGAACCCTCGAGAAGAGTGAAAGTTCTCTGGTGATATCATGGCTTGGCACGGGGGTGGCCAAAGTGATAATATTGAATGCCTTTGAGCCTATGGTCGGGTGGAAGGATGAACACCCACAGTCAGTTGGTTGGTGGCAACCTGCAATAGATAAGAATTTTCTTACTCTAGGTAATTTAGCTGTAACTGGGCATGAATTTGGTTATACTGTGTATATTTCAAGAATTGTGCTTGATTTCTAAATGGATATATTGTGTTTCCTTCCTTACTGCTTGACTGTGAATTTGGCCTGTAAGAGATTATATGGATAGGACATGATTGGTACTCGTAAATGATTGTGTCCTATGGCGGCTTGAGTTAGAGCCACGAACTATGAGTTTGTCGACCTTAGGCATAGTTTCATGTACACATGCCAACCTTCCTAGTCATATAGAGTCCCTTGGAGGATGATTTATGTTAAGCTCAGGAGAGGTAATGTAGTTATGCACAGGCTCCCTGTGAAGCAAGTAGAGACCGAGACTTACTCAAGTCCTATACTTGACGAACGAATGCAAGGGGTGCGCGGAAGACTCTTCTAAGAGTCAAGCCTAGGAGAAAGAGCACAAAGCTCTTAATTCCTTCATAGCTGAGAAATTTCAGGAGGGACAACACCTTTCATAGGTGTTGACGAGACCCAATAGTCGGCTTGCAGTAGAAGATCGAAGGCTGAGACCTTTAAGACTTGGAAATCTTCCAAGGAAAAGGAAGAAAGCATGAGCTCAGGGACGAGCTACAGCTACCGTCAAATCTCATGTGGATAGCCAATAGCCATCGGATCCAGGGGAATCTGCACAAGGTTTAAGCCTCGCATACGCAAAGGTGAGGACTCGTCAAAGTCTCGAAAAGATCAGGACCATCCATTTTAGAGGACATGTGGCAGAGATCCAAACCCATTGGGGTTTTGGATACTGAGAGATTGAAGGACCAAGAGTTTGGTTGTCGTGGATTCACGAAATCGCAAACCCTGAAGTCTCGAAATATGCAAGTGGTGGAGGTTTCAGGGAAATCCCTGAAAGGAGATTTCGGTAATTTGATTACCGGGAAAACAAGAGGTAAGAGTTCTAAACTCTTGACCCATAAAACCCCAAAAGAATCTAAGTCGTTGGATCAGGAGAGGCGAAGTCCTGAAACGCGAAATCTCGAAAGCATTTGGAGGAGTAGTGTCGGGTCACAGAACAGGGACAGGTTTCGTCATACCAGGGTTTGGGATTTTGGAAGTTCTGAGGACAAGGAACCGAGGCGCTTTGTGTTGAAACTCCCGAAGTCGTGAAATGCGACGTATTGTTGGAATGGAGCTGAGGTCTCAAGATTTCATAACTTTGACATTTCGGGTTGTAGACGCCTAGCTTGGTTGGCATGTGGCCATAACCTACGATCACATGGAGGTGGACTAGGGAGGAACTAGCCTGCGCTAGGCCCCCGTAGGGTTTCAGGGATTCTATCCCATGAAGAAGAGAAGAAATTTTATTATGCCATAGTAGGTGTGTGACAAATTGGTATCAGAGCCCCATAGGAATTTGGGGATTCTGTTCCTCGGTGAAAGGAAGGAAAAAGCCGAAAAATATTAGTTCTCGTAGTGGGTGTGTGACAAATTGGTATCAGAGCATGGTTACAACACTTGGCCTGCTTGGGCTCATGTACGAGCAGCGTAAGGAGATGTTGTTATCTGCATTTACTCCTTGAGGAGAAGGGCTACAGATTGAACCTGTGATTTTGGGATTTCTTATTGAATTCCAGCAAAGGAATTATATTGTTCCTTTGTCAAAATGATAACTACTCTTATAGGAGTAGGAATGCACTGATCAGTATTACTGATAATACCTGAGTGTGAATAACATAGGTGGAATAAATTGTGCTATGAAGCCGTACTAGCCAGAAAAGAGACATGAACTGAGTTGTTATGTTATAGTGTGACGATGGCTACCTACTAAAGCAGGTAGAGTCTCTTGCAATTGACATGGCTAGTTAGGTAAGAATCGAGATCCAAATGAAGAACTCCTTCATGATTTGGGAAATCTGGTAAGGACTAGTAGGATCCTTAGGAAGTTATGATTACTGCGTTATTAAAAGACTAAACTCTGAGCCTATAACTCCTCACGATTGAGAGGACTAATGAAAATATGTAGGGTCAGATTACCTAACCTATAATGGTTAGGATTGATGACAAGGATAATATGTTTGAGCAAGATTAAGAGGAGTCATTTGGGATTGTTGCTAATTCCCAAGAGTGACCCTTATTGGTTGTTCCCATAAAGAGAGGGTAACATCCGTATGAGTTATGACTATGAGATTAGTCCTGTAAGTAACTTAAAATCTCAGAAGAGATAGCGGGACAAATACATCAGAAAAGATTTTTGAATATTGGATAGGATCGAGAGTCAAGCTCCATTCAGAAAGAATTGAAATGTTTCAAGTTGTTCGATCTCGGAGAAGTAGCGCACTGGTTAGTTGTGAGGAGACACTGGAATTTTGCAAAACCAAAGGACTTGGGATAAGCAATGAGAAATTCACGAAAAGATCATAGCCTTTGATCAATAAGTGATCTGGACCATTGATCGTCTAGAGAGAATTTCGCAATTTCGGATACCGGGAGTCCGCGAGGTAAGAGTTCAGGAGACCAGAGGTCCCGAGCCACGAAGTCCCAAAAGCATCAGGACCATTCATTGCTAGAGGACAAGTGGTGGAGGATTGAGGTTTTGGGAAAATTCCCGAAGGGATCCATTTCATCACTCCTGGTACCGGGGATACAAAGGGCAAGAGTTTGGAACTCTTCACACCCTCCCCCCCAAAAAATGCCAAAAAAGGATCAGGGTTGTAGGATGTGGATTGGATCGTGGTCATTGATCTCTCAATAGTGGCACGCCGGTATTTCGGGTACCGGGAAGTCAAAGGAGCAAGGACTGGGCAACCCTTACATCACAGGATCATGAAACGTGAAATCCCGAAGGCACTGAAGGGATGCAATAGGAAGCCGACATTTCGTCATACCGGGATTCGGCATTTCAGAAGTCCTGGAGACGAGGAATCCAGACTCTCGGGGATGAAAACCCTGAAGTCTCAACAACGTGACACAAAGAGGAGTGGGGCTACGGTCATATCGGGATATTGGGAATCGGGAATCCCATAGACAGAAAGTCGGAATGCTTGACATCAGAAGTTCCGAAGTCGCAAAACGTGACAAGCCGGGGAGACACCTCCTTGGAGGAGAACGTCGGGGATCGACATTTCGTCATTTCAGCCTATCGGGTTTCGGGGAATCGAGGAACCAGAGTTCCTTGCAATAGAAATCCCGAAATCGCGAAATGCGAAGCGCCTTTTAGTTTGGATCGTGGTCACTGTCGGTGGTCATGTGAGGAGAAGGCGTGAACTAGTATGATGAATACTTAGTTGTGTTCAATCGTACTTGAGTGCATGAGCTTAATGCATTGTGAAGCTTCATAATAGGAAGCTTGATATCAATATCGGTAAGGTATGAATGATATTAAATGTGCAAGTAATGCACATGTATGATGTAAAAGTATAAGTATACTAGAGGTCCAATATGATT
>ML836927.1:0-15906 GCA_009831015.1 Picea engelmannii | reverse complement strand
TAGTCAGTAGAGGCACTGACAGGAAAAGGCATGCAGGTCAAGACGCGAGGAATGGAACTAGAAGAGAAGTTCCAAATTTTGGAAACAACCATAGAAGGAGTGAGCACTAGATAAGTGGCTCCGGATGAGCCACATGTCAATGTTAGGGGCCTGTTGGGCACAGGCCAATTTTGAGGAAAATCCCATTTTTGGAAAGATAATTATTAATTTGGAAAAAGACAGCTGGCAATAGCACGTGTGAGGAAAATTTGCATGCAAAGGAGGAAAGCATGCAAGGCGTTCAGGAAAGAAACCCTAACTACATTAGGGTTATGATTTTTGTAAGAGATTGTTATGAATGATAAGCTGAAAACTAGTATAAATAAGTACCTAGGAGGTCTAGGTCGAGGGTCCTAAGTTGTGTTATGTTTGGATAAGAAAACTACTATAGACCTAATACCAATTTTTTAAGTTGTTGAGTTGTAGGAGAGTCAAGTAGCTAGATTTTGAGGGTTAGATCGCAGGCTGAGGAGCCCAGTGAGATTTAGTGAGCCTAATAGAGGATTGTGGAACTTGTTTTTAGATTGTATGATCGAAATTGTAGTGTGTGTAGCGCCATCTATTACAAAATTCTAAATAAAAGAGCATAAAAAGATAGATATTTGTGGACGTATCCCAGGAGGGGGTGAACCACGGTAACACTCATGTTATTTGTTGTGATGGATTGCATGTTACCTTCTTTAAGTAGTTATAATATGAATGGATGAATGGAGAATTATGTGAGATATGGTATATGTTAGATCTGTTAGAATGAATCCATACAGTTAACATATAAAAGAATATTAAGAATAATAGAAATAACAACTAGATCGAGACCCAAGAAGATGATTTGAAATCCCATATCCCCACCCTTTCCTAGACTGCAAGCATTTGAGCATTACAGTCACCTATAGTACTATCTCGGGTGAGACTGCACAGTATATTTTGTGTGTTGTGTTTCCTTCTGGTTAACCATGAGGATCGGTAGTTTTAGAGGGTTTTTTTGGAAACATGTTCAGATCTAAACATCAGTCAACCCAAGAGTAGGAAGATATATTAATAACCAACAAAAATGCATATTTATGTTTGTCTTCTCATAAATCTTTTTCTATATCTCAGTATTTATACTAGATCATAATATTCACTCCTCTAGAACTGACTTTTGGACTCACTATATGACTAACTATTTGATTCTCTTCACTATAATATATTTATATTTCAAAAATGGGTTGATTACCCATTACAAAAATGACCAAAACCCTAACCCACTAACCATAAGTGGATTAGGTTTGTCCACTTCCTAACTTCGTGAGTGCGGTTGGTCCCAAATCCAACCATTTTCCTCGTTGATCCACATCTTTCTTCCTTCCTTTGACTTTCCTACTTTACCGGCGTTGTTTTTCCCTATTTTTTGGTGTGCGCTCCTTCTTTGGTCCATTTCCTAAATTCCTTCATTAATTATCGTTCTTTTCCCCAAAATGGTCTGTGCCAACATGTATCTATCTTCAAATGGGGACCAGAAATATCAAATATTAGTGTCATCAATAAATGAATGAAGAGTTGTGTTTAAAATTCAACTGAATAATCTCCTTCACAACATTTCATCCTACTTACAAACGGTTCACCTCATATAGTGCAATATAAATTATGCACAATGTAGTAACAAAAACAGTGTTCAAGATAAACCATTGAACCTTGTAGATATTTACATGATGTAGTCAACTTGGGGTGAAGGTAAAATGTGGAAATAGATGGCATGTTCTAAAGGAATTCACAATAATTGTGAATGGTTTCTTTTCCTCGTGGTCATGCTTTAACTCAACCAATAAACAAATGCCAAATTGGATTCCACTTTTTTTGAAATAGACAAACAAGCAAAATGCTCAATGCCTTGATTGAATGAGAATTAAATATTCCTATAGCTTAATTTAAAAACTTAAATTCTAGTTACATAAATGATCTTAATGTACAACCAAGAACAAAGAGGTACGACCCATCCCATGATGCATACAACCTATTTAATCCAAGGGTGCATACGAACTATTGGTTTCCCAACATTGTGAGAATGGATAAGAGAAAATCTAATCACTAATTACAAGGGAGCAAAAATTGGAAATTAGTTGAATAATTGCAACAATCAAGTTATGATAACCATTTATCTCTGGGCTTAAATTGAATGGATAATCTTAGTTATCTTTTTGTTGGGATTCAATGCTTTGGTGAATTCAAGTAGGAATTATCTTTCATACATAGTACATTTTTTATACATATGAAATTAAATGGCATAGCAATGACTTATTTAACTCAACGAATAAATCCATCGACTTGACTAAGAAAGCGATTTCTTTATTGGTGGGACTCAATGTAATTGTTAGGGTTCAACATTTTCTATGTATTCATCCATATGAGAATGTTGGGAAAAAAGGGAGGTGAATAGTGTATTAATTAAACCATAGGGAACCCATTGATTCAATATATTAGTGAATCAATTATCACAGTGAATTGCAAAGATATACCATTGTTAACCAACACAATATACATAGAAATAAATCACACAACAATCATAATCAAAACAAGATTTTTCCTTCTTTTCTTTCATTTAATTTTTTTAAATGTTTGCAGTCTTCTTTTTTTTCAATCCTCATTAATTGTCAAATTGATTGTAGGTATTGATCCTTACAACCATTATTTTTGTTCAAATCCATTTTGAATCACACCTCCCCATTGAGAGGTTTTTGGTCTCCAAAAGATTCTAGGAAACCAAGATCTGGATCAATGTACCTCATGTTTTCTTCTCTAAAACATGGTTGCTAGCTCTAGCTCTCAACTACGGCTCTAATTTTGTCTCTAGCTTGTGGCTTTGGCTTCTAGCTCTAGTTTTGGCTATGGATCCAACTCTACTTTTTGGATCCTCTTGTTCTAGCAATGTATAAGTTTTCTCATTGATTCTATTCTCTAAGAAATATTCAAATTTGAGACTCTCTTTGATAAGAATCCATTCCCATATTTAATGTGCAAGTCTCTTTCACTTTCAGACTTGGAGACAGTTTGTCTTAGTAGCCAATAGAATCCAAGTCAAATTTTTTTCTTCTCTTGTTCACTACTAAGTGTATGCAAAATTCATTCAACAATGATATCCCAACAATCAATTTTCCTTCACTCAGAAAATCAACTACATGAAATGTGGTCTACCTTATTTGTTGAGATCAATTGCTTACAACATGAAACAAATTTGTCTCTATAGAAATGTCATTTGAATGTCATCCTTTGTGTGTAATCACATCGACTACTTCCACCCAAAACAATTGATAATCCATGCCAATGTATGTTGTAGGTGACAACAATGCAAATGTACTATATGAATTATCCAACTTTCCATTTTCTTTGGTTGTTTTCATGGAGTTTCAAGGAACCCCCAATTTCATTGATCTCCATGGACTAATCTCTATCACATCTCCAAGAAGTTAATCTTTAGTTAGAATATTGAAGGAAAAAATTGGATCAGGGTTTCCTTTGATGTCGACATCAACCTACTATCCACTCCAACACTGAAGTTGACCTCCTATGTTGTTGTAACTTGCTAGATAGTTTATACTTCTTTGGTTGGAGATGTGGTGATCTCTTCATCTCCTTTAGGATTCACTCTCCCCACTCTTCTCTTGATTGTGAAGTTCCTAATAAGAAGCTTTGAATGGATCCTCCAACACTTGGCTTCTTAAGGTCCACTCAACTTGTAGTGGTGACAAAAACTCTTAGTGTTATATATACTATTTGGCATTCACCTTCTCTCCAAATGACTCTAATTTTATTGTTATATTTGGGAAGTCTTCTTGCCATTTTTCCTCTTAAAAAAATTAGGCTCATGGCATGTGCCTTGCTTCTCCCAACAATATGCCTCAATATGTCCTTTCTTCCCACATAATGAACACACAAATGAATACAAACAACTACTAGTTATGTGGTGTTTCTTCATGTACTAATGACAAATGAGAGATGTCTTGTTTGATGCATACATCTTGGTATTCTTCTTCTTTTTTTGGTTGATTGCATTGTTACTTCTTATAAGTGTTGGTACATACTAAGTCTTTGATCTCTTCTCATCACTACCCTTATGTAATTTACCACATTAAGTATGGAGTGATAGTGTGCTACCATCTCCATTCCTTGCTATTCTTTCTTCTGATGAGAAGGCAACATCTACAACATCTCTTGCCTTCACAAATGTGATATTGGTGGTCATGGCCTTTTCTTCTATGTCACAAAAACTTAGTCCTTCATGTTTGACCCTTTGTTCCACTACAATGGGGCTTGTGATGTCTTAACTTCTCTTGTCAATTCCTTAACCATCATAACCCATATACCTTACTAACTTGGAACCAATGCCTCTAGCATGCTTTTCAAAGTCACCAAAATATTCTTGAGAATGGTCTGAAGGTAAAATTACCATGATTGCCTCAATCATGGTGCTAGATTTTATGGTAGCAATGGATGTTTGATTTTATTTTTTGATCTCTTATATAACTACCTATAGTTTTTCCAATGCTTCCTCCTTCTCTGCCAACTATTGGTGTAGCTTAGTTATCCTCGAGGTAAAGCTCTCCTTCTGCCAACTATCCATTTAAATTACCTTCTCTCCCAACTTGACAAGATAAACTCTTCTCTTTTCCCAATATATAATAACAATGACGAGGGAATCTTGACATTCAACAAAATGATTCTTTAGCAAATGCAACAATTTTGTAGAGGTATTAAGGTTCTTTCCATCTCTATTATCCTGTAGTCAAAATTATGTACCTTCTCCTCCAAGTGTTTGTTATCTTCTTGAATATTCACATTGATGGCCTTTATATATTCCAAACTTTCTCTCTTATGAACTTTACCTATGATAGGTCTACTTTCTCCTTAAAGTTCTGGTAGATGTGTCACGGTTAAAGATTCAACTACTATAATACCAATATGATCCACAAACATGGGACTTATATCCAACACGTATTTTTTGGGTGTGTGTTATATTATTTTCACACAATTCAGTGGGAGGGGGGTCACAAGGGGGCCCAAAGGGCCTGGTCGAGCTAAAAAATATCAATAGGTTTTTATTGAGAGGTTTTTATTGAGAGGTTTTTATCAAGTGGTTTTCCTCAATATGGTTTTCACATATGGAGGTTTTATGGCACACAGTTTTTGTTAGTTTTTGTAGCTTGGAGGTACTTCTACATTGGTGATGCCCAAGATGAAGAAGTGGCCAAATATTTCTCTCTCTAGTGACTTGAATTTATAAAGTGATTTTATAAATTTAAGTGGGGTATTTTATTTAATGGGTAAAAGTGACTTTATAATGTTTGGGTCACTTGAGTGATTTAAGTGACCTCAGTGGAAGATTAAGTCACATTCATTGATATAGTGGAGCAAGATCAAATCTCATCCCTTGAGATCTAGGGTTTGGGAAGTTACAAATTAAAGAATGCATAAAAGAAGCACTAGGGGAGAAGGGGGGTGCACTTTTCAAGGAGGCAAAGAGAGGGAAAGTGAAGGGGAGCATTTTCAAAGGAAGATTGAGTTGAGAGGAAAAGAGTTACAACAAAGAGATTGGCATGCATCCCAAGGAGAGGGGGGTACACATCCCAAGGAAATATTCATCCATTAAATCGGTCTATACAGCAGGGAATTCAAAGCAGACTATACATCCATTAAATTCATTCTATACAGAGTACTTTGGCATAGAAATTGAGGCATTTTGAGTGTTGATTTTGAGACAGTTCTGCATGGATTTCAATGCATTTGTTGTGGATAAATTTGTATTGTTTGTACCTAAAAGTATAGAAGTTGGGAATGGATTTCGAGGGTTCTAGTACAGTATTTAATGGGTCATTCATACCTTGTTGGTTTATTTTTCTTCCTACACATAAATTGAGGTGTTATTTTGGTACGCATTTCTAAGAGTTGGGACTGTGTATTTGAGATAAGTATCGTTGTATTCAATGTTCAATGGATTTTTGTTGTAAACTCGGAAATATTTATGCAATATCAATAAGAAGAATCTCTCCTTGGCGGGTTTTCCCTTTGAGGTTTTTCTAGGGGCATTTCCCAAAAACTCCTTGTGTCAAATGTGTTAATATGTTGTCTAATGTTCATTTTATTTCTGATGCTATTTCAGATCTTAGTCATTTGTATTTCTACTCATAAAAACACAGTTGAATGTTTTGGGTTGACATACATTACTCTTGAATTTTTATTGGAGGTTAAACTTAATGTTTGGATAAGTGTTTTCCTAGTTTTAGGTGAAATTTTCTTCATTGTGTCAAAGCTTGGGATCTGAGGTTCAGTGGACAGAGTTTGGCACTTGGATAGCATTGATTTGTAGGGGATTTTTCTCAGAAGAAAAAGGGAAAGAGGTTTTTTCGTTGGACAAGGATGACTTCCACTCTCATGTATGAGGTTAGGTTGGAGGGTATCTCCAACTACTTGCAGTGGAAGGTAAGGATTGCAGTTTTTCTCAAGGAGAACAAGTTGTGGGAATTTGTGAGTACCACAGTGGTAGTTCTTTCATCAAATACCATTGCCCTAGATATTCATGAGGTGAAGGAAGCTAGGGCATAGAGGATAATCTTGGATGGAGTGAGGAACCACTTGATTCCACATTTGGTTGAGAATCAGACAGCCAAGGAAATCTAGGATGCACTAAAATACTTGTACGAGAATAGGAAGATGGCCCTAAGGGACAAGATCCACAGCACTAGGATGGCCAAGGGAGAGAAAGTGGCCTCCTATCTCATCTGAATTGGGTAGGTGAAGGATGAATTTTTTTTTTTGGTGAGATTGTTCCAGACTCAAAGTTGGTGTGCATATCCTTGAAGGGCTTCACCAAAGAGTGGGACATGTTCATGAAGTGTGTGATGGGCAGAGAGAAATTTCCCACTTGGGAGAGGTTGTGGGATGATTTTACTCAGGAGGATATTTGGGAGGGATCTCAAAGTAGATATCAGGAGAAGGTATAGGGTGGTGTAATGTTGATCTTATGGGAAAGAGAAAATACAAGAAGAAGGACATGAGAAAATTTGCATGTCACAAGACTGGCCACTACACTAGTCAATGTATGAAAAAGAAGAAGAAGAAGAAGGAGCCAGAGGTATCAACAACAGTTGAGGTTGTTGACTTCACTAAGAAATTTGAGAAGGAATTCTCGCGGATGACTTTCCCTTTAGGCAGTGGTTGTCCAGTGTTTGAGGACATTGAAGTGTGGTTTGTGGATAGTGGTGTGTCTCAACATATGACAGGAATGAGGTCATTTGACCCTAATGGATCTTGAAATACTCAAAAATAAAATTTCTCAAATGATCAAGAAAACAACATGATCTCTAAGTGCTCGTTGTAATCTTTCTGATGTCACAAATGGATCAAAAAACGGAGTCTATATGAAAAATTTATCACAATATAAAGTTTGGGTCAAGTAGGTAAAAAGTCAATTAGTCAAGGGACATGTGGCATCTTCAACATGTGACATGTGGAAGCTTCTAAATTTGACAAGTGGCAGCCATCAGGTGATGACGTGTGGTATCACTAGGTCATGACAAGTGGAAAGGGTTCATGATGACAAGTGTCAAAGTTTTGATAGTCCATGTGGAAAAATATTGGCCAACCCTGGGCTGACACATGGTCCAATCCAAGGGTGCCACATGTCACCATGGTCAAGGCCTTAAAAAGGTCAAATTTATATTATTAGACTCAATGGGATTCGATCCCATGACTTGCCTCTTCAAATGACTTAAGCACAATGAGCTATCCACAAAGGGTGAATTACTACTTTAGAGAAAAAAAAACCCACTTTTCAGAAATTTAAACTTAAGCACCTTGTCCAGCTAAGGGAGGTGCGCCCCTTAGCACTAGGAAAAATGGCCCTCATATGACCACATAAGGTGGGGGGGGGGGGGTGTGGGTTAATTGGGGGATTAGGCATATAGTTTTCCAAATTTTGGGTTTTGACCTTATTTTAGTGGATTTTTAGCTATTTTTTAGTGATTTTTGAGGATTTTTTGCCTTCTAAAGGGGATCTGAGCCCAATCTGAGGCCAAAAAGTTGGGGGGGAGTTGGATTTCGACCCCCAAATCAGAATCTATATAAACCAAAGGCTTTTGAAAATAAAAACAAGTTCATAACATGAGAAATGTTGTAGAATTGTGAAGCCAAAGAAATTTTTATGCAAGGAAGCCATTGAGGAGAGAACTTTGCAGGCCAATTCTGGGAGCTACGCTCAACCATTTTCAGTGTCGTCAGTTGTGTTTGGTTATTGAGGTTGAGAAGAACACAAAAAGACCAGTTTGTAATCTATTTGACACTTTTCTGATGTACTTTTTAATCTTATAAGAGAAATAAGAAAGCCTTGCCCACTGAGACAAAAACCCGGAGACATAGGCAAATATTGTTGAACTTCGTTAACAACTTTGTTGTTATGGTTTGTTGATTCTTTATTATTACTTTCAAATATGAATTATTATTATGGATTCCATGTTATATCATAAATTTCTTCCTTTTTCTTCAATTCCTAAATGGTTAATGAACTCATGCTTTAAAACTTAACCATAGTCTTAAAAGATCATTTTCGGATCAAATGGTATCAGAGCATGTTGACGGTTGGTTTTTGAGTTTGCATGATTAGAAAGGAAAATTTGAATCATGGTGAAGGCAAGCTTGTCGAAGAGAATCCTGAGATTGGATCGAGAAAGAGAGATTCTCAAAGTGAGAAGATGGCATCGGAAGAGGGACTTTCTCATAACAAGATACATTTTCAAAAGAATTTCTTCGCCATGTCGGAGATGGTAAAGGTTTTATATGATGATTACTTGGAGCGGAAAAGACTGATTCTAGGTGAATATTCAAAGGCCAAAAGTGAAGAAGGAGAGAATCCTCCTAAACTTCCTCCTTCACCTCCTTCTTCTCCATCAACTTCTTCTTCTTCAAGTACAAGTTCCAAATCCACCACAAGAAAACATTCACATAAACATAAACATGATATGCCTTTACTTAAGTTTGATGTGAAGTTTGAATTACCCATGTATGATGGTGAAGTCAATGTAGAGAGGCTTGATAACTGGGTTAGACAGATGGAAGTTTATTGCAGTGAGCAACAAATCAAGGATGAGGCAACTCAAATCAAATTGGCATCGCTTTGAATTGCAAGCACAACACTCATCTGGTGGCAAAGAAGGTTGCAAAATGGCATGCAACAAGTGGGTAATGTATTTCCATCATGGCAATTTTTTGTTTCTACACTTAGAAGACAATTTTATCCTATGGGTTATAAAGAGAAGGATTTAATTGAATGGCAAGGTCTTAAACTAAGAAAAGGACAAACAATGCAAGAATACACAAATGAATTTCGTAAGATGGAATTAATGTTAGACATTCCATTACATACCCAAGAAACTCTTATGAAGTATATAGGAGGTTTACCTGCACACATTCGTAACATTGTATTTATGTTTGGACCTACTAATATTGATGAGGTTTTTGATCAAGCAACATACATTGAGTCAGGGAAAACAGGAGTTGGTGTATCAGGGGAATCGTCTTCAAGAAAAGAGGAAAAAAGGAAGAGGAATGGCAAGAAAGAAAATTCAGTGACAAGAAGGGAAGAGAATATATCTTGCAAGCACTGTAAGAAAGAAGGGCATGATGATGACCATTGCTGGAAATTGCATCCTGAGAAGAGACCGAAGTGGTTCAAAGAAAGGAAAGGGAGGAAAACAACTGCAGCAGCAACACGACCAATAGACTTGGGATCAGATTCGGGTGATGAGTTTAAAATCACAACATTTGATTTGACAGGTAAAATTGGTGATGGATATGATTCTAGAAGTAAATTGTTTCACGTAAGGGTCATGATGAGGCATACTAAGGTGGACACATTGATAGATAGTGGATTTCAATCTAACTTGATTTCAGAGGAAGTGGTTAAACAATTCGGATTAAACACTTAGATGCATCATAAATATTACTCACTCAAATGGATAAGCAACAATCATAAATTGCACATAACAAAGAAACGCACTTTAAAGTTTGCAATTTCATCGAAATTTGTGGATGAGGTAACATGTGATGTGGTGCCACTCAATGAATGTGGAATGGTCTTAGGCAGTCCTTATTTGTATGATCGCAAAGCAATCTTCTACAGGGAACATAATCAACATCACTTAATCAAAGAAGGCAATGAATATGTTGTACATGCTCATCATTTAAAAGAAAATCAATCTCTACAAACAATGGAACAATTAAGGAAGGAATCTTATGCAAGAAACACACCTATAATTGTGCCAAATCAAGCAATTGATCTTAAGCATGAACATGAGATGGTTGTGGTATGGAAATTCAACCATACTTTGATTCAAGATAAGATAATGTTGTGCAAGTACTACAACATATTAGCTCATTTGCAATCATATTTCTGATGTTATCATTGCTAATGTTTTCAACATAGATAGTAGTGGCTTCAGTAAGATGTGAAAGAATACAAGTGGCTAACAATATGTTGGCAGTTGTCATGGTTGTTTTTCAATTGATCTTGATGAGACAGGTGCACAAGACATAGTTTAAAGACAAAGAACAAGTGGGGTGGCTTATCCTGCACTTGATGTCTGGTTAATACAAGTGGGGAGGTGTGATCCAAATGGATCATGAAAGACTCAAAAATAAAATTTCTCAAATGATCAAGAAAGATACATGATCCCCAAGTGCTCGTCGTAAGATTTTTGACGGTGCAAATGGATCGAAAACCAGAGTGTGTATGCAAAAGTTATTGCAATCTAAAGTTTGGGTCAAACAGGTAAAAAGTCAATTGGTCAAGGGACACATGGCATTTTCAGCATGTGACACGTGGAAGCTTCTACATTCAAAAAGTGGTAGCCATCAGGTAATGACATGTGGTAAAACTAGGTCATGACAAGTAGCAAGGGTTCATGATGACAAGTGTCAAAGTTTTGATAGTCCATGTGGAAAAAGATTGGCCAACCATGGGATGACACATGGTCCAATCCAAGGGTGCCACATGTCACCATGGTCAAGGCCTTAAAAAGGTCAAATTTATATTTTTGGACTCCATGTGATTCAATCCCATGACCTGCCTCTTCAAATGACTTAAGCATAATGAGCTATCCACAAAGGGTGAATTACTACTTTAGAGAAAAAACCCACTTTTCATAAATTTAAACTTAAGAACCTTTTCCAGATAAGGGAGGTGTGCCCCTTAGCACTAGGCCACATGGCCCTCATATGACCACATAAGGGGGGGGAGCGCCCTAACTGGGGGCTTAAGCAGATGTTTTTCCAAATTTTGGGTTTTGACCTTATTTTAGTGGATTTTTAGCTAATTTTTAGTAATTTTTTAGGATGTTTTGCCTTTTGAAGGGGATCTGAGCCCAATCTAAGGCCAGAAAGTTGGGGAGGAGTTGGATTTCGACCCCAAAATCAAAATCTATATAAACTAGAGGTTTTTAATAGTCCAAAAAAGTTCAAAACATAAGAAATGTTTTAGAATTGTGAAGCCAAAGACAGTTTTATGCAGGGAAGCCATTGAGGAGGGGAACTTTGCGGGCCAATTCCGGGAGCTACGCTTAACTGTTTTCAGTATTGTTAGTTGTGTTGGGTTCTTGAGATCGAGCAAAAAACATCCAGACCAATTTGTAATCCATTTCACACTTTTCTGATGTACTTTTGAAGCTTTGAAGATAAATAAGAAAGCCTCACCCACTGAGACAAAGGCCCGGAGACGTAGGCAAATCTTGTTGAACTTCGTTAACAACTTTGTTGATATGGTTTGCCTATTCTTTGTGCTTACTTTTATATCTGAATTCTTATTATGGATTCCATGTTATATCATTAATTTCTTCCTTTTCTTCAATTCTTAAATGGTTAATGAACTCATGCTTTAAAACTTAACCATAGTCTTAAAAGATCATTTTTGGATCATCGGTGTTCCTTAGTATTTCAAAGATAGACTTAGATTTTTATGTGGATAGTGGGATCGGCTCTAGGCTTGCAGTGAAGGGGGTTGGAAGTGTGAGATTCCAGCTAGAGTTGGGAGGTTTTATGGAGGTGGATGAGGTGTTGTTTATTCTAGAGATGACAGTAAATTTGGTCTCAGTGTCGGCTTTGGAGATTGATGGATTTGGAGTTGTGTTCTTTTGTCGACGGGTCTTTCTATATCCAAAGGAAACTACTCTAGACACAACAGTATTTATTGTTGTAGGGCATCAGAGGTTATATAGTTTGTTGGGACAACCTATGGTTGGATCCAATGTATTTTTGGATTAATAATTTGTGTCAATGTCAGAGAGATAGCAGGTTACTCAGAAGAGTGAGTTGATACCAAGGATTCAGGCTTCTTCTAGTACTCTCGGAGGACTCATCCGGTATGAGATGAAACATTAGGATTCTCATAGGAATGAGGAGACTCCTAGGAGCATGTCTTAGATTGACATGTGTAATGATCCCAAGCCAAATTCTAGCATGGAATCACTAAATACCACTGGTTTGTGAACGTACCGGTGTTTATTGAGCTATTAAGTGCATACAAGATTCATTCAATACATGAAGATCATCATACATTCAAGATATAGAAGCACAAGAAAATATCTGACCCTTTTATTATAAGCCATGTAGGATCAATACAACAGATGGCCGATCTGGCATAAATCTCAGACGGTCGTACAAACAATAGATATGAGCTGCTACAAAATGCTCTCGTCAATACAAAGAAACCTCTAAAGGCTGAATAAGTAATGAATACCAGTATCAAGCAGATCTGAATGTCGAACCCTTCAACCAGAGAGTTCTATGCTCCAAGTGGAGACAGAAGCCCTCAATAATTTGGCCTTGATGGAAGAATGCTCCAAACGAGCCCAAACTCGGTCAAGTAATAGATCAGGGCAGTGGGATCCTCCTCCTGAAGTTTCAAACGCAACGTACAAGGAAAACCTCTCCAAGTGAGAAATCTTCTAAGAGAGTTATGCCCTCCTGAATAACTAAATCGAACCTTCCTCAATGGTATGGTGCGCCCTTGCTGGAAATTCCCCAATAATACGGTCCTGTTGTCTGTTGGGGCTCTAGAACGAGATATGCTCAGAATAGAATGGTGTGGAGGAATATTTCATCCCTGAGACCAAGCTGTGGAACAAGGTGAGTGGATATTTCACCACTGAGTTGCTCACAAAGGTTTGTACAGCAAACCCCCAAACTGAATGCTCAAGAGCACTAACAAGAAATATACCAAAAATCAGGATGAATGATAGGTGCACCCCAGCCTCTTACTTATACTTTTTCCTTCTGATTCTCTGTTGAGTTAAATTACTCCCATGGTTAATTTCTATTCTTCTATTGAGTTATCTTTTACTCCACTTATCCTTTTTCTTTCTCAAGTCAACTTAAAAATATAACTTTAGTCTAGTTGACCTTCCCCCTCAGTGTGAGACTATGACCTAGTGGGGGTGCCCAGGCCACTGAGTCTCCTCATCACCTCTCTAAGAGGTGTGGGAAATTACAGTCTCCCCTTCTTGAAATTGCTTGTCCTCAAGCAATTCCAAACATGCTTCTCTGACCACGTGCTCCTTTTCCCAAGTGGCATCCTCAATGGGTAAATCCTTCCACCTGATCAGGTACTCCTTGATGCTTCGGTTTCTTAGCCTCTTCTCTCAGACTTCCAATATCTCTTCCGGAATTAGAATAAGTTGTCCCTCTTCATCCATGGGGGGTAATACCTCAATAGGTTTGATGTGTTGGCCGATGGATTTATTAAGATAGGAGACATGGACGATGTTGTGTATTTTGCTGCCCTGTGGAAGCTCCAGCTCATAAGCTACAGCCCCTATATTTCTGCTGACCCTATAGGGTCCAAAGAAACGTGGCTTCAATTTCTCTGCTCCGCTTCTTTTAATGGACGCCTGCCTGTATGGTTGCAGTCTTAGATAGACTAAGTCACCAACCTCAAAAGTACGATCAACTCGGTGCTTGTCTGCTTGGACCTTCTGTTGGTTTTGTGCCCTCTATAGATGATCCTTCAGTTCCCTGAGAATGTCTTGGCTCTGCTCGATCCAATCCTGTACCATAGGTGCCCTGCTATCACCAAACGCAATCTCCACAAACGATAAAGGATCATAGCTATACAAGGCTCGGAATGGTGACATGCCAATGGACATATGTTGGGTGGTGTTGTAGCAATACTCTCCTAGATGCAACCATCTGGTCAATGCTTTCAGTTGCCCTGCCACATAGTTTCTAAGGTAGACCTCCACCCATTTGTTGACTATCTCTGTCTTTCCATCCATATGAGGGTGATAGTTGGTGCTAGGGGTCAAGGTTGTACCAACCAACCTGAATAACTCCTTCCAGAAAGTACTCATAAACCTGCTATCTCTATCGCTGACAATGCTCTTGGGTAGGCCGTGCAACCTGAAAATATCCCTGAAGAACAGTTCAGCCACCTGTGTTGCACTGAAGTCGGTAGCTATGGCGAAGAAATGTGCAAACTTTGTTAACCTATCCACCACTACAAATATGAAGTCCTTCCCTTGCGTCTTTGGCAGTCCAGTGATGAAATCCATGGATATGCTTTCCCTCTTGTGCTCTAGAATGGGCAAGGGTTGCAATAGTCCTATTGGGTGCGTGTTCTCATCCTTGTTTTCCTGACATGTAGTACACTCTTTGACGTGCTTAATCACATCCTCCTTGAGAACCTTCCAAGAGAACCTCTCACCTGCCTGTACATCTTTTTGATCCCCTGATGTCCTGCCATTGGTGAGTCATGGCATGCCTACAATACTTTAGCCTTGAAGGTCGATCCAGGAACCAAGAAGATTCAGTCTTTTTAGTAGATGAGGTCATTTATAACCTTGAAATATCCATCTTGTACATGTCCGTCTAGTAGCTAGCATGCAAAATGATCCTCTGCATACTCCATCACCAGATGGTCTTTCCAGTCAATTGTTACCCCTGTTATGGCAAGGATGGATGGTCTCCTGGATAAGGCATCAGCCACCACATTGTTCTTCCCCTTGACAAACTCAATGTCAAAGTCATAGGCCTGTATTCTGCTTACCCATTTTTTTTGACTCTCATTTAAGTCCTTATGTTCCAATAGATATTTGAGACTGTTATGATCTGACTTGACCACAAACCTAGCACCAACCAAGTATTTCTGAAATTTGGCTAGTGCATGCATGATAGCCAACATTTCTTTGTCATAAATGTTGTAGAGTAGTTCGGGACCCCTGAGTTTCCAAATCTCATAGGCAAGCGGGTGCCTCTTTTGCATCAGTGCGGTCCCTATTCCTTCCCCAGAGGTGTCACACTCCAAGGTAAAAGGAAGACTAAAATCTGGAAGGGCTAAGACTGGGCGCGTACTCATCACTTCCTTCACCTTGTCCATCATTATTTGAGCCTCATTGTCCCACTTGAAGGCTCCTTAGTCAAATCAGTCAAAGGTGCACATAGCTGAAAAATCCTTCGACAAATTTCCTGTAATACGTGCACATACCCAGAAATCCTCTCAATTCGGTGAGTGTCTTAGGAGTAGGCCATTCCATGATGGCTTGTATTTTCTCCTGATGTACCTATACCCCCTTTTCCCCAATGATGTGTCCTAAATAGAGGATCTTTGTCATTCCAAACTCACATTTGGACTCCTTAGAATATAGTGATTGTTCCTCCATGATTGACAAAATTTGATCTACATGCCTGAGATGCTCCTCCCACGTCTTGTTGTAGATAAGCAAGTCATCAAAAAATACCAACAGGTACTTCCTCAGCTTCTTGTTGAACACATGGTTCATACATTATTGGAATGTAGCAGGGGCATTGGTTAAACCAAAGGGCATCACCAAAAACTCATAATGGTCGTAGTGA
>ML836926.1:80800-91963 GCA_009831015.1 Picea engelmannii | reverse complement strand
TCATGCTTAAAACACTTATTACAACAGTGGAAATACGGAAAAATGGGCCTTTTCAGGGCCTGCTGAATCACTGAATTCTGTGTGTATGAGCACTGCTTGCTCATCCTTCGGCGGCTCTTTAGGAAATCCAGCTTGTGCAACCTAGTGGATAACAGGTACAACTCCTTTGGGCTTGCTTTATAGTGATTTAGAATACAGAAGAAGAAGAGAAACTTTTACCACTTATAGAGGAGTTGTTTGAGGGTGTGTTGTGCATGAAATTTGGGCAGCATGCCCTCTTGTTCTGGTGAGAATCTGCAGAAATCAGCAAGCTATTGCTTGTTGATTTAAGCTACAACACACTAAAAAAAAACGTTATGAAATCTCTGTCTTTCAACAGAAATTTCATAAATATATAAACTAGAAAATTATAGTGTTTTAATTGACCTATCTAAGCATATTAGCTACTAAAATCAGAAATGGAAGAGCATGAAAATAATCAGAAAATGTTTTGGAGTGTAAATGAGAAATAAGAGTAAATCTGTGCTTGGATCTATCCCAATATCTTCTCCTTGAAGTAACTTGCAAGTCTTAAACAAAGCATGAGATGAATAGATAATGATTGCATACACTAATAACATAAACTAATTTCTATCATTAGTGAAATTAAATCATATAAGCTAGCAATTATACAATCACTAAGCCTAGCCAAGTAAACTACTTTACCCAACAATCTATCTACAATCACAATAATATTTAAAACAAAAATAGTTTCACCTCATAATCATGTGAAGAATACAGACAAATCTTGAGATCCTTGAGTCCTCCAAATCTATTTCCCTTTATTATCCAATGGGAAGAGGTTGTAGCAACTAATTGCTACAAGCTCTTCAAGAACAACACCAATGAAGAAATATGACAATAATGAGAGATAGAGAGAGTTGGATGGTGAGAAATTAGTAGCATAAAAATACTCTGAAGCATGGTGAATAATGAGGGAGCGAGAGGTTTCTTTTATAGCCTTGGGATACCAAGAGACCCCTCTTGGATCTTCAACACTTGTCAAAGATCCAAAGGGAAAGACAACTCAAAGGTAAAACGAACCAATGAGATGAAGAGCTTTTAGGGTGAGGGGAAATGGAAAGAAGATGAAATGGATGAGGAGAAAGCAAGAGAGGAGGGGCGAATTAGGCAAGGGAAGGCCCACACATGGGTTGAGGGGGATGTTTCTTGCTTTCACAAGAGATGTTTCTATCTCTTCACAAGCTTTATCAAACTTTTAAAACAAAAGTGTGAGTTTGGAAGAGGAAAGGTGTGAGATTTTGGAGAGGCATGGGGGAGTGTGTGTGTCACACTCCAATGAGGATGTGGAGGGTTAAGGTAAGGCGTATGAGTGAAAGGAGAGGCCCCACATTTTAATTAAGGTGAGTTTCCAAATTAAAGCATGGAGAGGGGGACGTAAGCTCATATGAGGTAATGCGTGAGTTCAAAAAGAGGTACACGTGAGGTAAGGTGAGGGCGTGTGTTGGTAGAGTGGATGTCACACTCCCAAAAGGTATGTGAATGGTGGAGGAAGGGACCCACGTTTTTAAATTAAGAGAGTTTCCATATCTTATGTGGGAGGGGGGACGTATTCCCACATGTAATTTAATTAAATGAAGTGGGTAAAGTGTAAGTAAGGGTTAGGAAGGGTTAGGTGGGCTCCAKCTCAATTATTTCCATTTACTTCACCTAATTTGACTAACTATTACAAAATTGACATTTGCCCATGTCTTGGGTTTGGCAATTAAAATCGTCATTTTCCGAAAAAACTCCTAAGTGGACAAAAACCCTAACAAAACTTGTCCGATTGAGTTGAAACTTGGTCCACGGGTGTAGGGGTTCTCATTATCTTTATTTTGAGTACAAATACCCTTATCAAAAATCCCAAGACCTAAGTTTTACATTAATTACCCAAAATTAATTAATTCCCAACTTTAAAAATAACCTAGCTAGACTTGACGGAATTCCGTGAAATTTTGCGTGTTGTCTTACATGGTCATTTACAACATTCCTAAATACTAGCTACCTAGGAATTACTTCATTAGAACACCTTTCACCACTTTGGAGGATTTATTGCTAGTGAGAGTGAAAAATTCAAGGGAGATTAACACGGCTGGTTAGGCCACATTAACCTCTTGAGGATAAAAAACACTCAGTGAAAGGAACTCTCCTAATGAATAAACCCTAAGGTAACTGACCTAACATGATCCATGTAGAGATATTACATTATAAACCCACGTAGGGGTGCGAAAATTCTGCTTACAAAACTGTGTGCTGGAGCAAAAAATGCCCTGTAGAACCAAAAAGTCTTCGACATGTTTTCATCTGTTGATGCATATCTTCATGGTACATGGAATTGACCCCCTAGTTGAAGAGGTGGTCAACATCTGGCTCCACAAGGGGACGTGTGTTCGATCTTCTCACATGGGACGTAGAGCATACGAGAATCCAACAGCTACAAAAAGGTGCTCACCAATATCCAACATAAACATACATATATAAATGAATAAATAAATGCTATAAACAACATCTACATAATGAAATAACTATTGTACGACATCTATAATTACAAAATGATTCTATGATACAGAAATAATTCTAAGTACACATCAACACAATGAATAAAATAATACAAAATTGAAATACAAGGAGAAGGGTTAGAGATACGTTATAGAGGGTGTCCCTTTGGACACCAAGTTTCCCATTATCTAAAAAAAAGATTGAGTTGCTACCCATTCCTTAGAATGTTGATGGACTCACCATCCAAATGGCTGAGATGAAAAGAATTTGGCCCTGCCAATTCTCGGATCACATATGGACCCAACCATAACCATAAACTTGCCATGTTTACCAGGTTTCTCTCTGCCTTTATCCCATAGAAAAACTGTATCCCCAATTATGAAGTCACTCTGCCTGGCTGACTTGTCGAAAGATTTCTTTACCTTACTCTAATTTCTACAATTCTGATCATAAGCCCTTCATCTGATTTTATCTAACTCAATGACCTGATTGACCCTGTTTTGAACTGCATCCTCCTCTGTGGATAGATCCTCAACTGTCCCATAAGTAGGAAGTTTAAGGTGCACTTGACTCTGCTTGGCCATTCCCTTGGGGATATTAATTTGATGCATGTGATAAGATAATACCATACTTGAAACAAAAAGAGGACATCTCAGCTGAACAAAAGGCCTTGGCATTATCTGCCACTATTTTTGATGGGACCCCATATCTAGTTATAATTTTGTCTTCTAGGAAATCCATCACAACCTTCTCAGTTGCTGACTTGGTAGGAATGGCTTCAACCCACTTGGTGAAGTAATCGGTAGCTATGATGACCCATGAATACCCATTGCTTGAATTATCATTAAACTTCCCTATGAAGTCCAAACCCCACTGCTGAAAAGGTGCTTCAACCACAACTAGTTGCAAAGGGAGGGCTGCTAACTTTTGTTTTCCTGTGAAAAGATTACATGATTCACACTTCCTGACAAACTGATGTACATCTGAAAATATTGTGGGCCAATAATATCCTGCTCTGAGGATTTTGTGGGTAGTGGTTTTAGCAGCAAAATGTCCACCACAAAACCCTCCATGGAATTCATCCAATAGTTTCTTTGACTCAACATCATCCACACACCTAAGGATAACCCCATCATGATTCTTCCACCCTAATCCATCTCTAGTAAGGACATACTTAGAATATTTCAACCTTAAGAATATTTCAACCTTAAATCCCTTTTTCCTATGTCCTACTAGATGACTTGGACAAGTTAGATTCTTAAGATAAAAGTTGATGTCTTTATACCATTCCACTTGTTCAAGCCTTACTAAGTTAGGATGGAGTTCTTCATTATGAATTTGGCAAACCATACCCAAGGCCTTTGCATTACCTTCTGTCAATATTTTTGCTAAACCTTGACCCTTAATCAGTTTTGTGAGTTTGATCTCTAAATCATACTCCTGGATTTTAGCAATCCATCTACCCCTTGAGCCTAATCCTTCTACTTGAGATAACACATCTTTAACCGCAGAATTAGGAACATAACCAATCACCTTGGAATATCCGATGAAGACTTTGAAATGTTTGAGTGATTTCACTAAGGCATAAGCCTGTTTCTCAAACATGGGATACTTTAACTCTGAATTTTGCAAGGCCCGACTCATATATGCAATGGGTTGATCATGGCCTTGATCATTTTTTTGAAGCAACACACTAGCAATAGTGTCTTCAGAAGCAAAGGAGAAAATCTGAAAGTTCTTAGTATAATCTAGGCTAATAAGGACGAGAGCTTCAGATATGGTAGTTTTTATACTTTGAAAAGCTCTCTTACTTTCATCATTCCATTCAAACTTGACATCCTTCTTAAGAAACTTATAAAAATGTTTCATGATTTCTGCATAGTTGGGAATGAACCTATGAACAAAGTTGGTCTGACCTAAGAAGGATTGGAGACCTTTCTTTGAGATAGGCAAAGGTACCTTTCCGATTGCTTCAACTCTCTCTGCTTCTAACTTGACCCCGTCTTTGGAAATTATGTGGCCCAATAATTTACCTTCAGTCACCCCAAACACTGACTTAGCAGGATTTAGAGAAATCCCAAATTCTCTGCATCTGTCCAAAACTTGCCTAAGGTTGTCAATGTGATTTTTCCCATCCTTAGAAAATACTGTTAAATCATCTTGATATATCTGAATCAACTTTCTAATCAACCCCCTAAAGGCATAATCCATAGCTCTTTGAAAAGTAGCTCCAACATTTGATAAACCAAATGGCATTCTGAGATATTCAAAGGTTCCCCATGGAGTAGTAAATGTAGTCTTATGCCTATCTTTCGCATTAAGTCTAATCTAATTATAACCGGAAAAGCCATCAAGCATGGAAATCATTCATGATCCTGTAACTCTTTGAAGTAAAGTTTCCATCTTGGGCAGAGGGTAGTGGTCTTTTGTGCAAGCAATGTTCAAATTCCTGAAGTCAATACATAGCCTAATCTTTCCATTCTTCTTCCTAGCCACAACCAAATTGGAACACCATGAAGAATGCCTAGTTTGGGTTATGATGCCTGCCTCTAGCATTTTTTGTAACTCCTGTTGGACCAAAAGAGCTAACTTGGGGTTCATCTGTCTTAACTTCTGTCTAAAGGGCTTAGTCTCTTCCTTTAAAGGAATCACGTGTTGAATTACATCCTTCCTATAGACTTTGAGCTCATCATAACTGAAGGCCAAAACATCCCTATATTCTTTTAATAACTTAACAATTTCTTTCCTTTCTTCTATAGGGGTAGTTTTTCCTACCTTTATCATCTTAGGCTCTTGATCACTTCCAATGTTGACTTCTATGTGATCACAAAGTTTTTCTTTTGAATCCTCTTTTTGTTTCTGACCATCCCGTCTATCAAAACTTTTCTCTAAGGTCACAACTCGCCTAGGAACTATTTTTAACTTATCATCATCTCCAGTATAATTACAACCCTCCTCTTTTACACTGAAGCCAAAATTAGAAAACTCATGCAAATGAGTCAAGAACTTAATAACCTGTTTGTCATCATCAAAAAATTGCCAATGATTCATGTTATCAGGAACTGAGGGTCTAAAAATCACTTCCCTTGAAATATTCTCATCAATCAAATTATCTGAAAGCTGAAGTGTGGAAGCAGCTACTGCAAGTTCGTCAACTTTAGAATTTTGTTCTCTAGGAATAGCAATAAGGTTTAAAACATCTAAATCACCAATGGAGTCCCAAATTGCATTCCTATACTTTTTCAATCTCTCGGACTTGCAAGTAAATTTATTCTTTAATTGTTGTATGACTAAGTCTAAATCCCCCTTGATGTTTAAACATTTCACACCCATATCCTTGCAAATTTCTAAACCAAGTAGAAAGGCTTCATACTCAGCCACATTATTGATTGCATCAAACTCCAATCTATAAGCAAATTTAAACACTTTACCACTTGGAGCTTGAAGCACAATTCCAACACCTTTTCCTACTCTAAAAAAGCACCATCAAAATTCATGTACCATATCTCATCAACTCTATTATCTTGAACTTTTTCTTCTAAGGGTACAATGGAGTTAGACAAGATGACATAATTACCAAGACCCTCCTCAGTATACTTTAACTCATTTGCGGGTTTCTTGGGTCTTCAATATGATATATTCTAAACACTTCCCTAGTCAACTTGAAAGTGTTCCCATCTGGAGTAGGGATGGTAGCATAAGATAAATCCATTTGTAAGTTACCACCCAAATCTGCAGTTGCCTTTCTATTTAATAACATTCCCCAAGCATCCAGAACATCAATCACCACACTTTCGATTTCAAACATAATGTCCAAAAAGACTGCCAAATGTAATTGCAAACCCTTAATCAATCCATGCACATCAATCGTTTTACTATCCATGACACAAATGTTATGATAAGGTCGGGATATTCTTAAGTTCGATTGTTCCATTACTTTCTTAGTCATAACATTAGAGCTTGCATCTGGTTCTAGCAAGCAATTGTGTAAAACTTTATTGTGCACAAGCAAAGAAAGGTAGAAAGGTAGATTCTTCTTATTCCCCCTATCCCAATTTTGTAAGATAACCGGTGCATCCCGGTAAGCCACTGCTAGCTACTTCTCAATGAAACTTTGAGGAGGATATTCTATGGCCTTAAGTAGTTTCTCCCTTTGAGAAGGGATCTTCATAAGTTGTGCTACTGGGACTAACGTCTTAGCATTACTCAACCACCCACCTAAGTCAATATTCAAATCTACATCAACATGCCCTTTAGACTTAGGAGGAAATGGAGATACCTTGGGAACACCGGTTTGACCTTTATCTTTGTGTCCATTCCTTTGGTATGTAAAGCCCCTATACTTAGCCATTTCTGAACTTGTTGGGGTGTGGGTTTGGGCCCAAATAACTCTGTTGCCTTGTCAACAACATTATTCATGTAGTTTGCTCTATTATCATACTCAGAAAACCCCATCCAATCATATAAGCCATCATTATATTTCCTACCATACATATTAACTTGTTCATTCCCATAATCATAACATCCTTCAAGAAAAACTGGACAAGTCACTTCTTCATGAAACTCACCACAAGGCCTACAATAAGGTAAAGAGTGATTTTCTACCAGGTCGGTGGCTTCAAAAGGGTTAGGTGGCCTTTTCTCATGTTGTGGAGGAGGTCTCTTTGGCCATCTATCATTTGGCCTATTATTTTGTCTATTGTTCTGAGACCTCTCCATAGTAATAAATCTATTCTGCAAGGCATTGATCTGATTAGCATGGTTCAATTCCATTTGCTTAATAAGTTGGGTCAACTCCTTAATTCCTTCATTTGATGACTCTTGACCCTCAACCTTCTTCTTCTTTTCATCATTAACTTTTGAAGAAGAATTAGAACCTCTTGTAAAACCAGGAATGTTATATTTCCTAGCATCCTGCATATTCTTATTAATTGTAATAGTTGTGGGTTGTGCTACTCTTAATGTTTGAGGATCCTTATCCCTTAAGGCATACCTCATTTCTCTCTCAAAAGCCTCCATATAATATATCAAGACTGCAACATCTGAGGGTTTTATATCATCATGCAGACTATTAACTAGGCTGTTAAAATTAGCGTTGAACTCCTCCACAGTTTCATTCTCTTTCTTATGGTTAGAAGTGAGGGCTACTAACTGAAACGTATGTTCTTTATGATCACCCCATCTGTTTCTAAATTCATCCAATATCGAATCAAGGGTGCTAAACTTGGATCAAAATCTGTAAACCATTCAACAACATCACCTTCTAGTGAATATACAAATAGGGTCATCTTTACGTCTTCTTCACTATGACCTCTACAATACTTCTCAACACACATATGGAAATTTGAGATGTGAGACTTAGCACTGATTGCATTGTTTCCCTGAAAGGTAGGTAGCTTGTCTATGGCTTTCTCAGGGACTTGGTGTGGGGCACCTTGGAGTGCTGCAAAATTCAAAGGCCTCAAAAAGATGCTCATGGTTGCGTTAGTAGTACTAGTGGGATTATTAACAGTTGGTTGATTATTAGTTTGGAACAAGAATTGGATATCGGTGAGTGCTTCTTCTCTAAGACTTTCAAGTAGCCTCCTAGGGGCAAGGCGATTTATCCTCCTCCTATAAACCTTTTTGGGTTCAGTAAAAGAGTAAATCAAACCTTGTGCAACGTTCCTAGTAATATACTTGACAGATTTTTTCATTGGAGTCGCCACTTGGAAAGGAAACACATGCAATCAACCAATGCAAGTTCAAAGAATTTTAGTGACTAAAGTGTTTTATTATTTAGTTCTAAAAGAATAAGTTAAGCCGTTTTGACCAAGGATAAATGAATTATCCACGACAATGACGCCAAAGATGTTGCCATCCTTATACACACTTGCAAGTGTGAACTAAGTCCTGGTCACTTAGTGTGTCCTCAGAGGCACAATGCCTAGGTTCAAAGTCCATACTATCACTTTGAATTGAACCTCTTCCATCTAGGATAACTCCTAGGGAATCCAAGGGAGGTAGACCCTCGTTACTAGATGAGATTAAGGTTTAAATGTTCTAGGAGTTGGTTTTATTAAGTTAAAAGGTCAGGGGAAATCTAGCTTATGATGTTAAGAAACAATGCAAGATGCAATTATCTAAGTATGAAAGTCAGACCTTTTCCTAGGGAAACTAAGACTAGTACCTAAGATTGGGCAAGGGGTCAACTAAGTTAAGGGGATATTTGTTACAAAATAATTACAAGTTACAAAGATTACAAAATTATAAGAAGACAGATACAGATAGATACAAAATAATATATGAGATATACAAGCTAAACTAGCTTAGATACAATAAACAGAAAGAAAACCTAAGATATACATATTAAGGCTAAGCTAGATACAATAGATACAAGATATTAACAAATGCTTGAAATGTGCAGGAAAAGAAGATATTCAAAGATGAACAACCATCAACACATCAAGCCAAGCATGCTCACAACAGATAGAATTATGTTGGACTGCCTATCAATGGCCAAAAGACGCAAGGCACTCAAGACCCAGTCAAGAGAATGCCTCCAGGTGGATGCGTACTTCTTGAAGGATCACACCACAGATACAGGGATACAATGAGATCAGTGCTTGCAAGTATAAAATTTAAATTGCAGGTATTGTAGACCTAGGATTGAGCTAAGTGATTAAGTGTGATTAATTTTAACCATATCTAGGTGTCAACCCAAAAACTCTTCTCTCCCAGTTACCAAGTGACTGTTGGATGCTCAAGAAGTGAGGCAACGAGGCCTACCGTAGCTTCGCAGGTCATCCCTAAGGTCAAAGTACTCCCGAAAAGGATGTCGCGCGTCGTGAGAACCATCCCTGGCCTAGCACCTTCTGTTGCCTTCCTCCGACCCCATTTTAAATGGCGAAGATGGTGAGTTATGGTGTCCTATTAAGTATAATTAATTTATTTTAGATTTGTGAGCTAAGTATTGCGATGTATGTTTGATTGCTTGTAGCTTGGTCAAATAAAGATGCCAAAGTATTGAGTTCCTTAAAAGTTGAGTAAATTTTATTTCCCTTCCCCCTAAACTATGTTGGGGCTTTAAGCTTCCTCCTCCCTTGGCCAAATAACTGTCGGGTGCTCAAGATAGTAAGGCAACGAGGCCCACCCTAGTTTCCCAGGTCAGTCCTGACAGTAAGAGTACTTCCCGGAAAGGATCCCCTCCTGGAGGATCATGGGACGGTCCCCCGCCACTTCCTTCCGTTGTTTTCCTCAAACCCGTTTTAGATGGTGGAAATGGCTAAATAAAGCTATCCTAAGTGTCTAAAATGTTATTATGATTCGTGGGTTAGTCTTTAGGTGTGTTTGGTGTATTTTAGAAGTGTTTTAGGTGCCCAAAAATTAAGTTTTTAGCCCAAAACCGAAACTGAAGTTGTTGTTATGAGTGTGCTTGCAAAATGTAAATACAATGACCATAAACACACTCAAAAGATATGAGAGAGATGCACTATTCCATCATCCATTTACTTAGCCATATGTGAAGATAAACTTGAAATAAAAGCAAGTAAATGACAAGAACAGCTTGTCAACAAGTATAGCAAATGAGACAAAATGAGATCACTTAACCATGTGTGCTATTGCATATGAAAGATATGTTAAGTGAAAGAAAGCTTGCTGGAAAAATAGACCTAAGTCCTACACCATTTATATGCCCATGAGAGACTTTGCAAACTTGAATAAAAAAGAACTTGAAAAGTTGAGAGATAAGTTTGCCCAAAATTTGTTACCACTTAAGCATAGATATGTGTTGTGTTTAGATATGCAACTACTTAGATAAAAGTGAAACTTCAAGGCATATAAACAACACTTAGATAATCAAAACTTGAACTAAGATTAGCAATATGTGTGAGGATCTAACTCTAGAATATTTTAAACCATGTAAGTAATATAGATCATTCACATTTTACTATCCTAGCCAAACGATATTGGGGGTTATTCTCCCAAGGTGTAGGCAAATTAATCTTAAGCAAAACTTGAACAGCAAAAGAGCAAACCACTCACAATGGCCAAGGTGGAGGCAAGCCTACCATTTTTTGCCAAAGGGGGTTGTAAAGAAATAAAAAATTGTTGAAATTAAAAAACTAAACTAGCCCAACGATTTTGGGGGGTTGGCTTGGCCAATCACACTTCCAAGGTGAGGCAACTAACTACTTGAAGAAAATAAAATTACAATGGCTGAAAAATACAAGTAGAATGCAAGCCTCAAGGGAACTTCCCGGGGGCTTGCTACAATGCTAGAATAAGAAGAGAAGGGGAAATGAATGTTACCCACTTATTTGGGCAGCTTTTGTAGTGTTGTATGGCTGAAATTTGGCAGCGTATCCCCTTGTTTCTGGTAAGAACCTGTAAAAACCAGCAATCAAAAGCTTGCTGGAAATGCTGCACAACACAACAGAGTTAAGAATTTTTTTTTTTTTTACGTAGAAGTTTTTCACATGAAATCTCCAAGCAAAAACTGAAAATCTGTGACCTATCTAAGAGGGTTAGAAAACTGAAATATATGATGGAGTGAAACAGAAATATAAGACTAAATAAACTTGGAGTTTAAGTAGAAGTTAAGGGAAGACTCGTGCTTGAGGCTTTCCCAATAATTCCTTG